>CAUYSK010126096.1:0-29372 GCA_963575035.1 Avahi laniger | reverse complement strand
CCCCCGTCCCCCCAAGTCCACGTTGCACCTACGTCCATCTGTCGGATGGTGCGCATTGCACTCTTGGTGTATACATATACCGGTCCCCTCCTCCCTCCTCCCCCCTCCCCCCATATACCACATTTTGTTAATCCACTCATGTATTGACGGACACTTGGATTGTTTCCACATCTTTGCAATTGTGAATTGTGCTGCTATGAACATTCAGGTGCAGGTGTCTTTCTTATACAGCATCATTTGCTCTTTTGGGTAGGTGCCCAGTAATGGGACTGCTGGATCGAATGGTACTTCTACTTGTATCTCTTTAAGGTATCTCCATATTGCTTTCCACGGAGGTTGTGCTAGTTTGCAATCCCACCAACAGTGCATGCGTGCTCCTATCTCTCCGCATCCACGCCAACATCTATTGTTTTGGGACTTTTTGATAAAGGCCAATCTCACTGGAGATAAGTGATATCTCATTGTGGTTTTAATTTGCATTTCCCTGATGATTAGAGATGTTGAACATTTTTTCATATGTTTTTGGGCCATTATTCTGTCTTCTTTTGAAAAGTTTCTGTTCATGTCCTTTGCCCACTTTTTGATAGGGTCGTTTGATTTTTTCTTGTTGATTTTCCCGAGTTCTAAGTAGATTCTGGTTATCAGCCGAATCCATTTATTTTTAAAAATCAAATTAGAGAACTAAAGTTCTTTGCCCTTTGCCCAAATTTAAAGTTTTTCATGTACTAAAATGACACACATTTTGTTATGAAATTTATTTTGGAAGGTGTCACACCATAATATTAAAGTGTTACATTCTGAAATTTTACTTATTAAGAATCTCAACTAAATTTTTAGGATTAACAGAAGAAAATTTATTTTCATTAGTGTTTTTTTTTAGTTGCGGTTGTTTTTAAAGACCATGTATAATATAAGATATCACCAATTTAAAAGCAAATATTTTCTGAAACTGATAGGAAACAATTTTAGAGTTTAGCCATCATTTTTCTTAGAAAGACAAGTCTATAAAATGCCACTTTGGGGATAATTTTTATTATTCTATGATATCAAACTTACAGAAAAGTTATAAGAATAGTAAATATAACCTGTAAATTTTATACTGTTTTACAATTGTATAGCATTATATATTGGCTACAACTAGAAAATTTATTTTTTATTTTTTATTTTTTTTTGAGACAGAGTCTCACTCTTTTGCCCGGGCTAGAGTGAGTGCCGTGGCTTCAGCCTGGCTCACAGCAACCTCAGACTCCTGGGCTCAAGCGATCCTCCTGCCTCAGCCTCCCGAGTAGCTGGGACTACAGGCATGCGCCACCATGCCTGGCTAATTTTTCCTATTTTCAGTAGACGCGAGGTCTCACTCTTGCTCAGGCTGGTCTCGAACTCCTGAGCTCAAGCGATCCTCCCTCCTCAGCCTTCCAGAGTGCTAGGATTGCAGGTGTGAGCCATTGTGACCGGCCTACCTGGTTAAATCTTAATATACCCATATACATAGAATCTTCTAGAAATACATACAAAGCTGTTAGCAGTGACCAGGGAGAGTTTGGGGTCAGAGTGGGAAGGAACCAGATCCCACCATAACTGACAGCACTCCTGCACCAGGGTAGCCACGCTGACCCACAGGAATGGCCACCGCCGTGTCAGAGGAGCCCTGGCCCTCAGCACTTCTCCGCGGGAGCCGGGCCTGCCGGGGCCAGTCTTTCTCCTGGAAGGGTGGGCAGGGATGCGAGCAGTGCCCAGGAAGGAACGTGAGGTCAGACGCACACCACATGGGTCCAAAGGCCCCGAGTGCTGTGACAGAGCCTCACCACACCACGCACCCTGACACGCCCCACGCCTTGCTTCTCGGGTAGCAGATGCAGATTATCTGCGGGGTGGGACATGGAACCCCAGCAAACCCTCCCATGGCCCTTTCCTCTCAGGCGAGGTATTCACGGCTGGAGGTGAGGTAGAGCAATTTGTGAGCTCAGCTCATCCTCTTCACAAAGAAACCGTGTGGAGAGAAACTCCGGCTGTACACGCTGCCTGCCCGTCCTGCCAGGTGGCTGGTGAAACCACTGGAGGGGACACGGGGCCACGCTAGGTCTGGCGCTCAGGCAGCACCAAAGTCCACTGGCTTCCGGCAGAGAAGTGGACGTGAGACAGCAGCAAGGCGCGTGGCACTGCCAGAGGGGCTGGGAAAATGGTCAGAATTTGGCAGGAGGAGGAGTCCTGACACCCACAGGCAAAACACAGCGCTGAGCTTTCAGAGTAAGGAAGGGCACGGTCAGAGAAGGAACCGCCTCTGTCCCTCCCTGCCCAGCACAGGACGCCCAGAGCGTGCGAGCGGCCAGCCAGGAGGCTGCTGTGCTGTTGCGGATGGAATAAAGGTCAACTTATCAGCTGACCATATGGGACAGGAGGGACGAAGTCAGCACACAGATTCAAAGCAGGTAGCCTGCCCCTCCCCCGTTCCTTCCCAACTCGAGCTGGAGGAGCTGACAGGGAGGGAAGGGGACAAGGGAAGGGGACACTGGTTTCACAGTGCTAACAAGAGATTCCGACTCTACCCTCAGCAGGCAGCAGGGAAACACAGGCCAGAAGTCCTTCCGGTTTGTGATCTAGGCGTGGGTGCGACCTGCACCGCTGCGAGGATGCCGCACACAGAGGGGACGATGGAAAGGGGCGCCCGAACAGCAGGGAGGGGCGCGTGCTGGGAAAGCGGGGGAGGGAGGGGTCTGGGACACCAGAGAAGGAAACACAGGGGATCTGAAACCCAGAGGCCTTTGCTGTGTAAGGTGCTTGCCAAGCCCCACAGTGCCCGGTCCAGTTACCATGGAAACGACCCAAACAGCAAAGCAAGGAAGGCCCCCCTTCCTCCTGTGGAGACTGAGACCGCCACTCGAACTCTCTAACAGAGAAGCAATCTTTTGTGCTTCAAGGTTCTACGACAGAATTGGTGTCTGCAAAGAATAAACACCAGAGACTGATTCCACGGTGACGAACCCCACGCACGGCATGGCGGGGCGGACGGGGAAGCCCACTCTGGCAGCTGTCGGTACCAGGAGTGCCCGGAGGGGAAGCAGAGGACACCTGCCTTGCTGAAATACTACCTGAGCGCCACCCAACAGCAGCTCCCAGTCACAAGCACCGTTCAGACCTCAAAATCCCAACGGCTGCTCCTGCCACCACCCGCTCCCAGCTATCGCTGCACGTGGAAAGCAGCACGAGACCCTGACACTTGAATACACACAGGTTTTTGGCAGCTCCAAAGCCTCCGGGAAAGATGGCAGCGTCATGGTTGGCTGCGCTGAGTGTGGCCAGGTCTGCGATCTTGCCACGGGCGATCCTCGCCGACTCAGTCAAAACGTTCCTGGGAAAGCAGAGTCCGAAAGAAAGGTTCAGTGTGCAAGTGGAGGGCTGCTCTACAGGGGACGCTGCCCGCAGAGGACGCGTTCTCCACACAACTCTCAGCAGGCAGGGACAGCGCCACGTGGGCAGGGACGTAACACTTCCAGGTCAGTACCTAGGAAAGGCCAAACAGTTCTACAATTCTCAGTCCACACTGAGGCCCTTTAGAGCAGCACCTTGGAACTTATGGCCAATGACTCAGCCTTCTGTGCCAGCCAGGGCCACCAGGGAAGGAAATCCCTCCAAGTCCCTGAAGCAGACAGAACCCAGCACATCCCCTCAGGATGATGGCACAGGGTAGTGAAGAAGCCACTGCTCGTGGTAAGTGAAATGACCCAAGAGTCGCCCAAGCAGGAAGCTACTAGCAGCCTCGGCTTAGGGGACAGAAGGAGCAGGCCCAGGCTTCAGGAGCCAGGGGCCAGTCGCCCAGGCAGGAGAAACCACAGTCCCTGGGACACAGAGCTGCGGTTTCTTCCTCTGGTCTCGAGCCCCTCCCTCCTCTGTCTGAAGCCAGCTGGAAGGCGCCGGGAAACACGTGGAAAAGGCTGCTACTCTGCAGTGGGAGCAGGACAGGCAAGAGGAGAAACGGATCTCGGGGCACGGCCAGGACCACACACGCCTCAGTAACAGGAGCGCTGCTGGGACTAGCTGAGAGAGACCTGGAGCCCAGACAGGCCGACAGGCGGGTGACCCAACTGAGAAAGACCATCTTTGCTCAAAACAAAGGAATGAGCAGCTCTGCTTAGCAGGAAGCCACACAGTCAATAAATATTTTCTCTCTTTCTGAAAGCACTGGAAGGTAAGAAATGTTCCGGGCCAAAGTGGCATTACTTCCAGAACAGCCTGAGGAGGGCATTATTTGAACACACAGATTCAGGCACCCCTTAAAATGAAGCCAGCGAGGAAGGCTGCGCAGTGGGGGGTGGGCAGAAGTTCCAAGTTTCCATCCTGTCTCTGCACCTGGTCTCGCTTTCGGAAGGCTGCCCCTTGGTGTGGTCGATCACGTGCATTTGAGGGATGTCAGGAGCAAAGATCTGGACCTCGGCCCCCCCGCGGCTCAGGTGCACCAGTATCCTGCACGGGAGAAAACCAGAGACCACTCTTTGAAACGTGCTCCCTCCAGGTTTGTGTTAACGCACATTTAAAACGCACAGGATTTTAGCTTAGGGCCAGGAGTAAATTCCCAATCTACGTTAACATCCTATTCGCTTTTCAAAAAGGAGTGGCTGGCTTGCTGACCCAAATGCCTCCAATTCCCATTCACTGTCACCCGGTGGGTTGTGATGGTCTCACAATAGTCTGGGGAGATCACTGGTCCCAACAGTGACTGTGCAAACTGGGGCACGGGGGCCAGGTGACTCAGCTGAGGCCACAGCCTGGACGCATTCGCCTTCCCAGGTAGCCGCAGAGCGCTGAGCCTTCACCCACAGCCTGTCTGACCTCCCAGGGCCGCTGGCTACAGAACTCCAGGAACGAACGGCAGCATGTACAACTCGCTCGGAGGGTGTGTGTGGGGGTGTCCACATGACTTAGTAAGTTCAATTCCTAGTCTCCCCAATTCCCCTGTCACAGGTGGTGGGAGAGACATGGAGACACCAGGACAATACAAGCAGGCAGGGAGGAGCTCCCTCTCCCCGAGGGCAACGGACGGCTCACGCTGAGGACAACAGCTGGCAGTGTGAGGGCTCACTCTGTGCCAGCTGGATTCCAAATGCCAACACACAACAGCTCGCTAACCCCCACAGACACAGGAGCTCTGGCTGCTCCTTCCACAGCGGAAACTGAGGCTTGAAACGCAGTGACTTGCCCAGGGTTGCAGTTAGGATCTGGCTCTGGTCCTTGGGTCCTGCGATCTGTACAGAAGCCACCCAAGAGCCCCAGACACATGCCTTGCCGGTCCACCTGGGCGGTCTCGAGCTACTTCCTGGCTGTCTCTCCCCAGGCTCCAGTCACAAATCACACCCTGGCCCTTTGCCTCCCGGCTCCATCACTCTGAGGCTCACCCTCAGAGCCAACTCCAGATCGGGCAGGTGCGGTCGCCCTGCACAGCCACTCGTTTCAGTCCCCTCAGCCGCCTGACACACCTTAACCACCACCTACCTCTCTCCTCTTCCATGTACTCTTAACCACATGGGAAGCACGGTGACCTGGCGTGAGCAGTAGGCCTAATACCCTACTGGTTCTGCTCACAGTAACTTCTGATAAAATAAAAAATCAGAGCAGCAATAACTGACCAATTTCATAAGTGACAACCCATCCGCAACCCAGAATACAATGCAATGTAACCTTAACATCCTGCAGCTGAGAACTGAATGGAAGGCAATTAGTTCCTCTGCGGAAGAAGCATTTGCACATGGCAGGTAACTGTGAACCAAAGTTTGTAAAACGCGTGTGTACTGAACAGGCTGAAGTGAAATGCTGAGCCATCCTCTCCAGATGAGGGTACGCTAACTGATATTTTAAAGTGCTTTCAGGGCCCTCTGTTTTTTGCCAGTTGTTTTTGCGTTTTTAGTCAGCAACAGGATATTTAAAATACGTGCTTTGTCTAAATGGTTGAAGAAAACGCAAACTGCATGGGAAGAGAGCCCTTCCCGAGCTGGCGCGGGGGAGGACCAGCTGTCCCTGAGGACTTACGCCGAGGCTTCGTGGATTTCGGTCCCGTCATAGACGCCGCATCCAGACAGCACCTGGAGAGAAAGAGCAGGAGCTGACGTGGGGGAGCCGACTTCGAGCGACGGGAACTGACCCAGGAGGAGGGACCGACCTCGGGCGGCGGGAACTGACCCAGGGAGAGGGAGAGGGCCGACCTCTGGCAGCAGGAGCCGGCCCACCGCACCGCTGTCCACTCACCAGCGCGACCCTGGCTGCGGGTCGCGGCACGGAGCCGTGAAGGGCGGCGCGCGGGAAGGGCGTCTGGCCCCAGCGGGGAGGCGGCCGGAGGCGGCTGGGGAGCGGCGCAAACGCGGAGGCCGCAGCCAGTCTCGACACCACCAGGGCCCCGGCGGCCGCCATAGCGGTGAGGACAGCGGGGTCGCAAAGTCAGGCCGCCGCCAAGCCTGCGCACCGCCGCCTGCGCAGTAGCCAATGGGGCCCCGGGACACGTCCCACCCCTTGCCCGCGAGCCGATGGGCGCGGCCGCGCCTGCGCAGTCGCCATCGGAACCCAGGGATCAACCCCATTCCCTGCGGGCACGCCGGCGGGCGGGGTCGCGCCTGCGCAGTCGCCATCGGAGCGCCGGGACCCGCCCATCCGTACGACTGTGGCCCGGGTGGACTGGCGTCCCGCTCCATACCCGAGGTCCGAGAGTCCCTCGCGCCGCACCTGGTCGCTGCGGTGGTCCCCAGAGCTTCCCCGTCATGGAGGTGACCCGCAGCCCGACGCTGCCCGGTGCCTCGCGCTGAACCGCGGCTCTGGAGACGACGCCTCCGCCTGATCACCTTTTTCGGCATACCACCGCCCTCGGCGTAACGCCATCCTCTGACGTGATGCCACCCCTTGACGTGATGCCGCCCCGTGACGTGTACCACTGCCCTTGGCGTAATGCCACCCACCCCTTGCCGTGACTCAGTGGTGCCCGCCCCGCCCAGGGTTCCTGCTCCGAGTTCTCCGGAGCGGCCGTTTCTGGAGCTGGTCCGCCCGGTCGCCGGGAGCTGGCAGCCAGACGCCCGCCCGTGCCCGCGCCCCTTTGCGGTCGTGTCGTGCGGGGCCCGCCCCGTCCGTATCCGGGAACGCAGCCGCGAGGCCGAGGGCCGGTCTGCGTCCGAGCGCTCGGTCCGCCGAGTGGGGACAGCGTCCTTCCCGCGCGACAGGCCCGGGCGGGCGCAGCTCACACGGGAACGCCGGCATCTGCCTCCTTCCTCGGCTCTCCAGTTTCTGACTCCGCGCAGCCTTTTGCGGTCATGTCACTGCCGATAATCTGTCATTGCCGGAGCATGCCGGCGGGCTCCTGGGACACGTCGGCGTTTCAACCAAGGCTGTCACCGTGCTTACGACGCTGACACTGCCCCTCACTGACTTTCCCGTCAACCTCTGCAAGACGGTGGGAACCGCAGTAACAGAACGGGTGTTAACAGAAGCTGGACCCAGAGGTGAGCCAGGAGCGTTCGTCCTTATTTCTGGACGCCTGTCCCTTTCCCTGGCCCCCTCCGTCCCACAGGTGGACCGAGAGGCGCCCTGAACGGCCTCCCTGCTGCTGCGAAATCTCCATGGCGTCCTGGCTCCTCTCAGCTCGCGGGACCAGTGGCTCCATCCTTCTCTCCTGCAGCACGTCTGGGGACGCCAGCTGGTGGGAGTGGTGCGACCTGGGATGGCCCTAGAAGCTTCACCCAAGAAAAGGAAATGCTAAATGCAGATGTGACGCAGTTGTCGGGGCCAGGAGCCTGCCGCTACCAAGCACCTGACTGCTGAGGCCACTGGCCTGGAGCTCAGGGCAGGGCTCCACCTCCTCCCGGCACCCCACTGGCACCCACTCAGCTGTCCGTCACTGTGCAGCTGTGACGCTTATCGGAAGACTGAGGAGAGGAGGGACAGCATTGGACTTCCTGTTCGGGAGGTATAACTCAGATTCTACTTTCCAGTCTAAGATACACAGGGGACATTGTGTAGGAACAAAACACCTGGTGGTACCAGGGGCCTGAGCTCTCCTTTCTGCAAATACCTCTGGTCTGCAGGCCTCTGAGCAGATGCGCCATGGGTGACTGGAGGGCTCACAGGTTACAGGGTGCCCACACGTCTGATGACGGTCATGCGGTGCTGACGGTACACTAGGTGTCGTAGCACCATCCCCACCCTGACCCGTTTGGCCTCACACCAGCCCGGGAGGCAGGCGGGCAGGTATCAGCTCCACTCCCCGGATGAGCAAGGGAAAGTCAGTGAAGCACTGCACGGGTCTGCCCGTGTCCTGACTCCGGAGGCCACTGTCATCGAGTTGGGGACCAGGCATCCTTCCGAGGGGACTGCAGGGAGAAGGGGCTGTCTAGTCCTCTGCGTGGTCCCCACCAAGCTGGTGCAGCAGGTCTGAGGGCACCAGGACAGGGCAGCCCCAGCATCCCCACTAGAGGTGAGAGAGTGGAGAAGGTCTTCCCTGTTCCACCCCGAGAATACACACAGGTTACACACCCCACATGCCAGGACCACCCTGCCTGCTGGCCTGTTCCCCCAGATGGACGTGCCGGTGGGAAGGTAGGCAGGTCCCAGTCTAGGATACACAAGCACCTTTAATTCAGAGTTTTGGTTTCTCCCTAACATTTCAGAAAACTCTGTCTTTTTTATTCCTAAGTTCTTCATCAAAACTTTTTATTAAAAACATAAATAACTTATTACAAAGTTTATGTGAACCTATTTTACCGAGAGCCGTTTTCGACAGCAGATGGTGCAACATTTGTCGCTATCCACACGGCTCGGGCATCAACCGTCAGCTCGCAGTCCCGATGGGCTGCCTGTTTGGTTCTTGCAGGAAAAGCACATCACCAGCGCCCATATGTCAGCTGTTCTCTGGATCTCCTCCCATCTCTTGGCCTAGGGGGCACCATGGTTCCATCTCTTCGGCGAGGCTTAACCGGAATAACCTGCTGTGGCCAGCTCTACCCCAGCGTCCCTTCTGCTTCACGTGCGTCCCCTGCTCGCAGCAGATACAGACTGTCGTCCTCAGAGGCTTCTGCTTCCTCCTCACTTCCTGGCAGTTCCAAGGAGCGTTTCATGCCCCGTTGCTTGGAAACCGCCAGAGTGTACTGAATGTTGTAGCGGTTCCAGTCACAGCTGTTAACACACGGGGATCAGATCAGTACAAGCAACGACTATTTTCTAGGCCAAGAACCCCAGCCCACCCCACACCCACTGCCTTCTCTGTGACCCCAAGAAAGTCCAGCAGGGACTGCGCATGCCTCCCGCCGCCCCAGCTGTTTGCTGCTGCCTCCCTTCCTGGCCCACCTGGCCCTGGAGTAGCAACGGCCTTCAAGGACCCAAATGTAAAACCCCATCCCTCTGGTCCATCCTCCCGCCCGGGCCTCTCTGCTGGGCCGACCCAGATGGCTTCACCAGCAAGTTTCACCCAACACTTAAGGAGAGACCCCTGCGGAGCCTCAGGGTTGTTCTAGAGAGCGGAGGGACTCTCTGAACAAGGCAATTCCCCACATTAACAGAATAAAGGCGAAAAGACACACCATCATTTTATGCGGACAACCACCCAGTGAAGAAGTGCAGCTAAACAGTACAAGGGTTAGAAAGGCGCGAGAGCGGCGCACGCTGCGACTGCGGGTGGTGGGGCTGCCTGTGCCGACACCGCCTCCCGAGTAACCGCAACAGCCCCCGCTTCCCCCTACACGTCAGCAACTCCAGAGAAGTCCAAAGGGCGGTGCATTTATGTTAACTCTAGAAAACATCAGGTAGCAAGGAATAAACTAACGGGAGCTGGAGAGTCCGGATGTCTCAGCCAAGAAGGCTCGGCGGCAGCAGGTCACAGATCAGCACAACCACCTCTGCAGCCCCAGCCTTCCTGCAGCCAGGACATGCAGGAAGAAAAGGCACGAGGAGGAACGCTCACTTTAAACTTGGACCCATTATAAAGATCAAGGGACCAATGCAAGGACAGACGGGCTCAGGCCTCAGCCCATGGACGCTGGACAAGCAACATACCAGGCAGAGAACAGACCCGTCAGCACTGAAGCTGGGACACCTGGCAAGTGATTGGTGACACAGGGAGGGAAGACATCTTTGAAAGGCCACTGTAAGGCTTTTACAATCTGGGCTCTGCTGGACCTTAAGGGAGGGAGATTTGCTGAGGACAACAAAGGACTGGAGAAGGGGGCACCTCGCAGAGCAGGTGGGGGGAGCAGGCACTGTCCTAGGCCCTTAGATAGCGCCTGTTTTCATTATCACCCCCATCTTCCTGCTGGGGAAACAGGCTCAGAGCAGCCACACCCCCACAAATCTAGGCTACTTACCTGGCCCAAGGCCCCCTTACCAGCCCCCAATGCCCATGCAGGTGACATGCAAATAATCTAGGAAAGATGGCCTGGTCCTAACAACATGATAAATCCCTCCCGAGAGGCCAGAGGATTCTAGCTACACCTGGGACATGTCCCACCCCCGGCTCATCCAACTGCTGCCAGTCCTTGTTTCTCACCCCTTAGCACCAGGCCACATCCAAAGCTGGCCAACCTGTGGGTGGCCAGGGGGATCCAGTTAAACATGGCAGGTGAGAGAACAAGCACCTCAACACGAGAACCTTCTGTCCCCAAATCAGATGACACAGGCGCAGCATGCCCCGTGTGGAACCAGGAGAGGACAGTGCAATCCCCACCCTGCCCACGCCCAGGCAGCAGCACGTACAGTTTGGAGAGGTTGTCCAGGTGCTGCTGGATGCTCTTCTGCAGGAACTGCACCATGGGCAGCAGCTGCCCCGCTCTGGAAGGGAGACCGGAATGTTACACACGGTTCACTTCCTGCTGTATCTGCACGTGAAGTTTCCCCCTCTTTCTCCCAAGACCAGCTGCTCCAGTGACAAGAATCAGATGAACGGTGGTGAAATAGGCTTACCTGGACTTTAGCTTCTGTCCATGCAACATGAGCAATTTCTGAGTCCACGTAAGGTAGAATTCCAGGTGGTGAGACACTTCGAAGGAGGAAGCTAAAAATTCAAGCACCTTCTCTACGTACAATTCAGGAAGAGAGGAACTCACGACTTCAACTGTAAAAAAGTGGGAAAAACACCCATGCTTATTCTGCAAAGAATGCAAATTAGGAGAAGAGCAGGTGACACTTTGTGCCCTTCTGCCTTTGCAAAGAACCCCAGAAGTCCGACCGGTGGCCCTGGACCCACAGGCCCCGACGCTCACTCTCTCCCCTGGGCACCGACTCCAGGGCCTCCTGCACCAGCTTCTCCTCGTTGAGACGGAAGGCCATGAGGATGGCCCTGGTGAACTCCCGCTGGCGCAGCGCCTCACGCACCCGCCCAGGGGTGATGCTGGTGTCCAGCTCAAAGGGGTCAAAGAGCATCTGGGCGTCCAGGGAGTAGATGAGGAGCCCCTCCGTGGTGGTGGCTGCCCAGCAGCGCCCTGGGAAGTTAAGCAGTAATTTCCTAAAAATTGAAGTTCATCCCCTATCCCTGCGTTTTTTTTAAAAAGGTATTGAATCTATTCCCATGGTCCCAAATGTAACAGTATAAGGGGGAATCTGGGACGCTGTCCTTTCACCCCGGACCACACCCTTTGGAAGGAACCGAGGGCATGGTCCTCGTAGATACTCTCCCAGAGCTATGTCATGCACATGAGCAAGTAAGTACACGCACGTCTTCTCTGCTCCTTACGCCAGGAGCAGCCAACTTCTCTAAATCACTCTTGCAGAGTGATTTTCAGCTCTGCAAGCCCTATAGTCTTTGCTGTGACCACTGGGTGCTGCCGCGGCACCTGGGAAGCAGCCACAGACAAGCTACGCCAGTGACAAGTGCTGCCGTGTCCCAGGAAAGCTTCAGGGCAAGAACAGCTGGCGGCAGGATCTGGCCTCAGGCCATGCTGTGCAGATCCCCTGGGTGACGTGACAGCAGCACACGGGCTGCTCCGTACCTGCTGGTGACCAGCTTCCTGCTCCCACGTGGGACCACATGTACCTGACAAGACCCGTGGCTGGGGCAGACTCCCCGCTGTAGCCGGAGGACGGGGGCAGGGCCTGGACAGTCCGGCCACGCATGGAGGGTGCTCAGGCAGCTGCTGCACCAGCGGCGGTGCTGAGCCGGCCTGTACCCCCCATGCCTGAGGTCAGCACTGTCATAGTCATTGTCCTCAGGAACAAGGGCAGCCACATGATCAGCAGAGTTAACAGTGTCACCTTCTTGCCCATGGGGAACAGCACACAGAGCCTGCTCCGTGACCAGCCTCTTCCCTGGGAGCAGAGGCCCGGCGTCCATCAGGACCAACAACCCCTAACTTGGTGCTCACCAGTGGGAGAGAAGCGGAGGGAAGTCACCCTGATTTCAGGTTTAAAGTGCCGTGAACTCATGTCACCTGGGAAAAGAAGAGCCGACCTCAGTTAGCAACAGTTACCAGGCAGCACACAGGCAGGCTGCCCACCTGGAGAGGAAGGCCGCCCTGCAGGTCCTCCCTGCTGAGGGCGGGTACGGGGCCCACCAAGAGCAGCAGCTTCTGCTTGGTCAGGCCCTTCCTGTCACGTCAGCAGCTGCAGCAGCACGCCCTGCGCCAGGGCCATTCCACACGGTGCCCTGGGCCTGCGCCCAGAGGCGCTCAGGACTCCTGGATGGTGGGTGTCCAATGAGCCAGTCTGCTCAGTGCCCAGGTGGTCCCTTAGTCTTCCAGAACACCTGGCTCTCCACCCCGTCTCACCAAGGCGCACACATCCCCCCTTGACTTCTGGGCCATGACACCTCAATAGCAGATCTTGCCCCAAAATGCTCCTTGAGCCCCATGTGGCACAGAAAGGGCCCAGCCAGGACAGGGAGGCTGCCTGCAGCAACTCACAGGCAGCTGCTCCTGCCAAAGGGTCTAGTGGTACCAGCACCTGACCCACTGGGTGTTCTCCAGACAGCACCCCCCAACCCAGCAAACGTCACAACACAGCGACAGTACTGACTTCTTACGTTGCAGCCCCGAGGGAGCAAGGTCACTGGCACACAGGAACAGTGGGCAGCGGGCAGACTTCTGTTACTATCTCATCCAGACTCACCTTTCTTGACGCCTGGCAGTGGTATCGCGGTTCCGTCCTCCTGCCCGGCATCTTGATCAATCAGTGCCAGGTTGCCAAACTCTGTCATTTTTCTTCGGTTCAAAAATTCCTAGAAAAGCAAAAGCCATGGACACCTTGCCTCCCACAGGTGGCCCGGCTACCTCTCTCTCCTGTCCCTCCCTCGCTGGTGTGCCACCAACACTGGACCACCCCCCAGCCCTGTCTGAAAGGACAGCACACACGGACCCCCAAAACACAGAGACAGACCGTACGCACCCACAGAAACTTCCTGCAGAGCCTGCTGCAGATAGGGCCCGTGTGGAGGCCGTGGGAGCAGACACTGTCACAGTGGGGAAGCCTGCTGGGGACCCGGGGTGGCTGCCCCCTCCGGAAATGCCAAGGGCACTTCCCCCGGAACACCCGGGGGTGGGAGGAGCTTCTGGGCACACATAGGACCCTCGCCCTATGATGGGGCCTGAGTAGTGGACCCAGGCAGCCATGTACCTGCTCCGAGCCTTCCCAGATTCCTTCACTGTCACCCTGAGGTCCCATGGGAGCCAGAGGGTGAGAAGTAGGGAGGGCAGAGCCTCCATGCTAGAGCTGGGACAGGTGGCACAGGGCAGACAGCAAGCCACGCCCAGCAGGGCCCATCTGCACCCTCTGCACTTGTCCTGCCCCAAGCTGGCTTGTGCTAAGACCCCCACCTGCAGCCCCAGCCTCAGAGCAACCTGCCCGGGTGGCTCATTCACCTGGTGGGTGAGGATGGTGCAGGCTCTGCGGCCTGGGCTATGCTGGGGCAGTCAGGGCAGCCCAGGCCCCCCAACTCACCCGGAGCAACAGCCTCACACACTTGCGTTACAAACTCACAACCTGCCAGGGCCCCGTGAAGCCAGGAACGCCACACTTAGGAGCCCCATGTGTTGACCTTGCATGCGAAGCCGCACGCGGCCCAGCGCCCCTGGCTTACCTCCATGGCATCCAGGGAGAGGTTGCAAGAGATCTCAAACCTCTTCATGAGAATCTGCTCCCTGACGTGATAAATGCACACGAACTTGGACATGCCTCCCGCCAGGATACTCTGGCCATCCGCAGAGTAGCACAGCGTGGTGAAGGCCCTGGGTGGAGGAGACATGGGCTCAGAGTGGCTGCCAACGGACCTTCAGCGTGTGGCATCTGTGACAAACGGCTTTAGGAAATAGTGAAGGCCCTACTCAAATATCCTAGAAGGCAAACGCCAGCTTTCTCCAAGGCTCGCTGCCTAAACTCACACAGGAGACTTTTAAAACCCAACAGTGTTCCTCATTTGTGTAGTGGTGAGGAAAACAAACAACCCCCACGGTGCAGCCTGAAGCAGCACCACCTGCCTGGACATGCTCCAGCTCCCAAGGGGCTCCAGCTCCTCTTCCTCATGAAAAGACCCGCAGGCTCGGTGCTCCCCGCTGACGCCAGCGCCGAACCGGCGGTCTGCCCCACCTGCGCGGCCCCTCTCAATCCCACAGAGACCACAGACCAGGCCCTTAGCCCCTGCCGCTGAAGACACGGGACGGTGGCTTTGGGATGGGCAACGGTTTACTAGAAAGGACACCAAAAGAACAAGTGACAAAAGAAAAAATGGACAGACTGGACTTCGCCAGAACCAAGAACTTTCATATGTCAAGGAATCCCGCCGAAAAAGTGAAAAGACAGCTAAGAGAACGGAACAAATATTTGCAAATCAAATGTCTGACACATTTCGAATACAAAAAGAACTCCTAAAAAATCAATGAACCAAACCCAACTCAAAACTGGGTAAGAAACTCGAACAGACATTTCTCCCAAGATATACCAGTGACTAAGCTGATGAAAAGATGGTCAACGTCATTAGGAATATTAAAATCAAAACCTCACGATACCAATCCCTATCCACCAGAATGGAGCTAATTAAAAAATAAAAGAACAAGCGTAGGGGAAGATTGGAGAAACCGAAACCCTCACGCCCCGCGCGGCATGGAAAGTGACGCCGCCACGGAAAGCAGCTGGCGGCTCCTCAGAAAGTTCAGACGCAGAACTACCCACCACAGGCCCCGCCGTTCCACCCCAGGGCTGTCTACGCCCAGGAGAACCGGAAACGGGTGCATATGAACACCGGCAGGACGAGTGCCAGCTTTCCTCTGGAGGAAGACCCTCCTAGGCTGGACGGCTCCCTGGCTCCCAGGGGACAGGCCCAGCCAGCCCCACAGGTCCCGCCCCTCCTGCCAGGCAGGGCCGCTGCCCAGGACGCGCCTCAGGCTCAGCGCCAGAGGGTCTGTCAGAGCTGGCCCGTGACTCCCTGCAACAAGGGAACACTCTGCCTTTGCTGTCCAATGTGGTGTCACTGGCCACGTGACAGGGTGGGGCACTTGGGAGGTGGCTGGCGGGACTGAGACACTGAGATTTTACTCTTAAATTTAATTTAACTCTGAAAGGATTCAGCCTTTCAGCTGGATGAATCTATGGTCAGCAAATCCAAATGGCCTCCCGTGCTGGGGGCTATGGGAGCTCAGGACCACCTGACTCCACCCACAGGGACTCAGCCATCTCAGGAACAAAGGACAAGCCACAGAAGAGGAGGCTGCAAGAACCTGGCCACCGGCTGGGGTCTCAGATCCAGGGAAGGGCCCAGAGCTGCCACCCCCGCAGGCCGACAGAAAGGGGCCCTGGTGTGTTCGTGCCCCGCCAGCCCAGGAGCTGACTCACTTCCCCTTGGCCGAGTGTTTGGCCGTGATCTTGTCCAGCTCCTTCCTGCCTGTCTTGAGGTCGTGCCTCCCCTCGATGGAGCCCGTCTGCACGGCGTTCTCGGGGTCCCAGAAGGTGATCTGCGAGTTCAGCGTGGCCACGGCCAGCTCCGCACCATCAGGGCGAAAACTCACAGCCAGCACTAAACAGAGACAGGAGAGCAGGCTGGAGGAAGACCGGGGCTCCGGCACCCCCGAGGGCCCAGCTCCCGTCAGGTCCAGGCACATGAGAAGCTCCTATCAGGAGACGCGCCGACCCAGGCGGGCAAGGGCCACTGCCCGTCCCAGCCAGGTACCACCGAGCACCGACAATGGCCACCTCCAGGGACAAGGTGGCTTCGGAGGGCACTGCGAGGTCCAGGAGGGCAGCAGGACTGGCTCAAAGGCTCCATGAGGGAGGCCAGCGCTGGCGATGCCAGCTTGATGGGCACATCACGGTGAAGGTTATCCTGAGGGAAGTGCAGGACAGACTGGAATACGGAGTCCCCGCAAAGACGCAGGACGCCAGTGCTCAACGCCCGAACCAGAGCTGCGGTGGCAACAGCGGGAAGCCGGGAATGTCGCAAAACACCCACAGCTCCCGGGTGGGCACACGCTCTGCAGGGCCGCCACATGCCGGCAGCTTGGCGTTGTGGGCCATGTGGCCGTTTGGCTCTGCCGCTGCAGCGCCACGGCAGCCACCGCCGGTGCCGCACAGGAGGCAGGCTGCGTCCCAGCGGAACTTCCTCACAAGACGGGTGGTGCCGAGGGCCGCAGACTACGCTAGACTTTGCTGGTTCCTAGACTAGTGGCGGGGGTGAGGCACAGCCCAAAGCCCAGCCTCAGGAAAGGGGGTCTGGGCCCCCAACACCACCTTGTCCTCCCAGGGGTCGAGGACGAGGGCAAACGCAAAGGCAACTCCAGGAAACCGCGGGAAACCAGCTGCTGCTCTCCTTGCTCCGCCAGGTGGGAGCCCGACGGGACTCGACCCTGGGCTGAACCACCCATCTGCCCCGGCTCCTGCGTAGTTCTTCCCGCCCCCCGGTTCACGCCAAGCCCACAACCGACAGGGAGAGGAACCCAGTGAGCCAAGACCAGGGCTGAGCAAGGCCCGGCGGCACCACTCTGGTCCCTGGGCCGCTGCTCCCCGCTGCTGAGGCCCCGTGCAGCTCACCGTCGGAGGTCAGGGCCAGCGTCTCCTTGGTCCTCCAGCTGTCGAACATGTCCCACAGGCGCAGTGTCTTGTCCCAGGAGGCGCTGGCCAGGATGGACTTCACGGGGTTAAAGCACAGGCCGCTGACAGGGCCCTCGTGGCCAGACAGAACCTGCAGCAGAGCCGAGGTTCAAAGGCTGAGACGCGAGCAGCAGCCGGCACGTGCGACACTGGTGCACGGCGGCCCTGGAGCGCCCGAGCTGTGGGCGAGGGAGGCCAGGCAGGAACCTCACGTAGAGGGGCCGCCTGTTCCGGTGGAATCCTGGCTCCCTGCTCGCCTCTCACGGGCGGCAGGAGGGCCCGTTCCCACAGCAGCACAGCAGCCCCAGGTGACGCGGGGCCCTTGCCCCAGCCCAACCCCCGCGAGGGACGTGCCAGCTCTTACGTCAAGGAGCCTGCCTGTCTGCATGGACCACACGAAGATCTCGAAGGAGTCCTGGGCGCCGGCAGAGACGATCTCCCCGCTTGCGTCCACGGCCACGCAGGAGAACTGGGTGGGGCGTGGAGACGTGAAGGTGCGGAAGTTCCGGTACCTGCCAGGAAAACAGTCACGGTCAGCACCGCGTGCCAGTTTCCCGCGCCCTCCCGGCCTGGGCAGCTTCACCTCCGCCCAGCTGCAGGGGCGGGGGAAGCCTGCTCTGGGCGATTCAGAGCAGGGACGTCACCTGTGAAGGTCGAAGGCGCGCACGGTCCCGTCCATGGATGAAGTGACAATGACACAGCCAGTGGCAGTAAAGGTCACACCGGTGACCCCACTCGAGTGCTCCGTGAAAGTGACAAAGCAGAAGCCGCTGAGGGTGTTCCACACCTTGACCTGTGGCAAGAGCCTGTGAAGGTGGGCAGGCAGGTGCCAACCCCATGCCCACGGCTGCTCTGAGACCCCTGGCCCGTGCCCACGGTCACCCTGGCTTACTCGGCCTCACCCACGGGCCCGGGACCACGCCAAGGAGACGCCGAGGCCTGGAGGGGCCATCTGCCCCTGCCTCTTCCTGTCACCTCCAGATGCAGGAGGACAGAGCGAGGGCAGTGGACCGTGCGAAGGGGCCTAAGGCGCAGGAGGCTGCTGGCACCGCAGACCCACTCGGCGACACAGGTGCAAGCGAGCGGGAGACCAAGCCCTCTCTGTTCAAATCCCAGGACATTTTTAAACATCTTCTCAGGAGCCCACAGGAGACCGAGTGAAGCCACGAGCTCTAGACTGAGCCTCCCTTCAGGGCAGCCCAGTACAACCACTGCGTGGTCAGAGCCCCAGTGCACAGAGGCCGAAGGGACGGGAGCCCACCTTGCCGTCGTCCCCGCCGGTCACGATGTACTGCCCATCGGGGGAGTAGGCCAGAGACACCATGCTGTTGAAGTGTCCCTGCTGCTTGAGCACGTAGGACTCGCTCTGCCACTCCCAGACCAGCAGCTGGCCCAGGCCTGCAGGCACATGTGGGGAACTGGGGCACGCCGCTCACAACACCTGCCCCATGGAACCGTGGCCCAGCCCACCCCCCACCTGGCCTGGGCCAGCGGAGAGAGCCCCAGGGAGGGGCTGGGGGAGGCAGAATGAAGCCCTAAGCAGAGGACTGGGAGCCACAGGTTGCTGGCGTGACTCTGCCAGCCTGTCCTGGGCCCTGCCCGTGCGGACAAGAGGATCCCTGTCACAGCTGAGACAGGCACCGTGACGCTGAACTCCTGAGAGAGGTGCGAGGGCAGAGATGCCACCTGCCTAAGGACCAGGGCCGGAAGGGCGGCCCCCACCCCAGCAGGTGGCTTCAGCGCAGGCCCAGGTCCTGAGGACACATGAGCAGCTGCTGCCGCCCTGCCAGGGGCCCAGGCCAAGCGCTCGCTCGACGAACTGGCAGGACCTGAAGCCCAAGCAACAGACAGCAGGATTCAGGGCTCAGAGGAGCGGCTGTTCTGGAAACCACACTGACCCTCCCTCGCACCCGCACCAGTGAGCCCGCCCTGGGCCGCTCAGCAGGCCCTTGGATGGTGACGCTCCCTGGGAGCCGGCCTGGCTCCTATCTCTGGCCGGAGAGCATCGTCTCCAGGGTCAGAACCAGTGGGCCTGCAGGGGTCATCGCCCCAAGGCGCGACCTCACGCAGCCTTTCTCAAGGATTCCGTCCCAACCCAGGCACAACCACAAACCTGAGCAGCCAAAAGCGATCCAGTCCCCGGAGCTGTTGAGGGCAACTGAGGAGATGCTCTGGTCCGAGATGCTGCGTGGTGGAGGCCCAGACCGTGAGCAGGGAGCCAGGCACCCCCCCAGGCCACCCGGGACACCCCCAGCCCTCAGGTAGCCCCCTCGAGTCCTGTGCTTAAAAACTTGAAGCTTCAAGATTTTATGAAGCCAGTATTTTGATTCTCCGTATCCCAAAGACGAAGAATGGAAGAAAAAGTAAGTATGACAACAATCAAAAGGGCCTGATCCACCTGAGACCCAGATTCAAGGTGACCCCCACGAGGGCAGCAGCACCAAGCCTTTCCAATCCCAGTGGCACTGCCCAGAACCGGTGTCTCGCTGGCCTGGCTCCGCCGTGGCCCCTCGAGGGCAGGCGCAGCCGGGCCCTCCACCCGCCTGCTCCTGGGCCGAGAGACCTGGGGCGAGCGAGTGACAAGCACCCTCCTCTGCAGAGGCTCACCTCAGGGAGTGGATGAGGTTGAACTCTGGGAGCTCGTGAAGATGGAAGATTCCAGAAGCAAAGCCAGTGACCAAGAGGCGAATCTTCTTGTGATACGCCGCGGCCGTGAGGCTGTTAAAATCCCCTTCCTTGTTGAAGAAGTACCTGCGCCAAGGGAAGACCGAGTCTTGGAAGGAGCAGAGCCGAGCCGGCCCCCCCTGTACTGGCCTCAGTCTGGACCCAGGCATCCCACAGGGCACCTGCCTAACGCCCTTGGCTCAGGCCCCCAAGGGGACTCCTTAAAGGGGCTCCACCCTCGCCGCTGACCCCCGGCCAGAGGCTGTCAGAGCGTCCGGAGGGAACAGGGCCCGCGGGGGCAGGGCAGCCTCAGCTGTGACAGTGGCCGCGCGGATCTCATGGCTCCCTGATCCTTCACCTCCGACAGGCCCTGGGTCCCCATGAGCAGGGGGTGGTGACCCTGACAGCACCTCCACCTCTAAAACCCGACAGATCGCCCCTCCCCCAGCCTCCTTCTGAGCAAGCTCCGCCCTGGCCCTTCCTTCTGCCTCATGTCCCCGTTCTCTTGAGCAAGTGGCGGATGACAAATGAGCGCCCTCCCTTCCCACTGACCGCCGCAGCCCTGCCAGCAAGCACTCCCTCTTCCTGGAACCTCGCCTGCTGGCCCCCAGGCCCCTTCAGTCCCTGCCTCCGGCCAGGCACTACTGAGTGTGGAAGGGCACCCTCCTCCCGCTGGGGCCAGGCCGACCCTTCCTGCTCCTCAGACCGACCCAAGCCTGACTCCCATATTCCTGCTGCCCCGGCACACCCCAAATCCAGCCCACTCCGCCTGCCTGGGCTCCCTCCCTACGTCTAGCCCTCGTCCAGGGCCTGGGTCCCTCCGGAAGCAGACCCGCCGCAGACACCTCACTGCCCTGTCTGGAGCACGGCCGCTCCGTCTCCCCACGCCTCGTCCACCCAGCCGAGGAAGCCTGCGAGGGACGAGGGTGAGTTCTCAGCGCCAAGGACAGAACCCAGCATACGACGTGCACCAGGCGAATGCAGAGCGGCGGCGTCCAGGCGGGTCACCCACACAACAGGACAGGCTACGGGGGGCGGGGCCCATAGCCGCCCCACGGCTGTGTCACCTCTGCCTTCACGTGACCACGACCAGCTCCCCACAGGCCCTAGAACAGGAGCAGACGCCCTGTGCCCCAGCTTGGGGACGGCTTGTGAGCCAGGGTGACAGCTGCAGCTAGAAAGGGCCTAGGTCAGGCTGGGGGCCGGGGCTCAACAGGGCCTGGTCTGTGGGGTCGAGGCCGCCCCACCCAGGGCATGGGGCTGCACCTCCAGCACAGCGCCGTCGGCCAGGGGGTCCCGTGAGGAGCCCCGGAGCCCCCAGTCAGCAAGACGCACAGAGCCTATCCTCTCTGCCCTCGCCCTGGCCCCCCCTCCGCTTTCCCTGAATGTTGCTCTCTCAGCGTCTCCCTCCACCACCGCGGCCCACGGCTCTCACTGAGCGCGCTAGTGCCCACCGTGCCTCCTCCACGAGGCCGAGGGACTCACCCACACCAAACGCCGCAGGAGCTGGCGGAGCCACAGATGTCCCCTGCCGGGCTACCCCATCCTGTCGCCAAGTACCTGAACGCCTCCCCTCCCATGCTGCTGGGCAGACAACTGGACAGGGACGCCCCTGCAGGGGTCCTCCAGGTCATGGGCTGGTGTGACACCCAGGGGTTCTCAGACCCGGGCCTGTTCTCTGTACCTCCTGCTCCTCGCCCCCGGGGACCCCAACCAGGACCCTCTGAGGGCAAAAGACCCACACGGGAGCAGCGCGTCCTCCCGAAGGAGACCTACTTGGCCAACCGCGAGTACTTCACTTTCCCTTTCTTCTCCTCCTCGGCCGGCGTGGCTCTCCCCCGGACGGTGGTCTCTCTGTCTCCATCCTCCTCCTCCTCCTCCTCCTCCTCCTCCCCCCGCCGCAGCAGGTCCGCCTTCCAGCCCGAGGGAGCTTTCAGCCTCAGGCCCTCGGGGGGTGTGTCGCACTGCCACACACACAGGGCTCCGTCCTGGCTCAGCGAGTACAGCTGCAACGGGAGGCACACGGGTCACCCCCAGCCCCGAGCCAGCCACGGGCTGCCGCAACCCAGAGCCCTCTCTGCAGCTGGGCTTCCAGGCGCCTGTTCCACGGAAGGCCCCTCTGGACTGGGGAGAAGTGACTCTAACAGGCAGCAACAGCCCCCCTGAGTCCCTGGACCCCCCGGCAAGCTGGGAGCAGCGCGAGGACATGCAGGAAGAGGCGGCCACAGCCCGCCCCTAGGCCCGGGCCTCCCTAGACTCCCCGCTTTGTGTGGGACAGTGGGCTGGGGGTCTCGGGCTCAGGGACATACATCCAGGCTATTGGATTCAAAGAAGCAGGCCACGATCGCGTCCTTGTGTCCCCCCAGCGCGTAGTAGATGAGGTTGTCCCAGCGCTCGGCTCCAAACACCCAGGTGGACATGTCTTTGCTCCCAACCACAAAGCACCTGCGAAGACAGCACCTGCTCAGGGCTCCTCCAGAGCGAGGCGCGGAGATCCTTTCACCCCCGCGTAGGCCCGAGGGCTGAGTGCTGCGAAGTCGCGTAACAGAGGGACCACATTCCAGCACGGCCTGCCGCCAGCACGCTGTCCTCGTGCCTCCTAGATGAGCCCGAGACCCCAGCACGGCAAATTCTCTTCATGGCGCCGAGTCAAACAGGTGTGACAGCTGGGTCACACGGTATGCCCGCCCAGATGTGGCCCTCGGGATGCTGACAGGCTGCAGAGCACGCGGGGCGGCACCCACCCAGGCTGTGGCCCAGGCCCGGCAGTGTGCAGGACCCGGTGTGTGAGCAAGGCCTGTCCCACCAGCAGAAGCCACGCCACTGCTGGCCCACCTCCCTGTATGTGGTGCACATGGCGGGTGCCTGAGGGGTCGGGGCCGCCTGTGGGCAGTGCTCTCATTGGGGACACAGGCCTCACACGCTCTCGCCTCTCCTGGCCAACCACACCGGTCTCGCTGTTTGCTGATAAAAGCTCAAAGACAATTCTCATCTCCCATCCAGATCCAGGCTGTGTCCTCTTGGCTCCCAGTGACAAATGTCAGGGTAGTGTGGATCTAACCCAAACCAGCCACCCAGTCCCAAAATGGGCTGCACCCAAACGAGGCCCAGGTGACGTTTCAAAATGAAGCTTCAGGACCCAAACAAGGGGCCCGTTTGTTCTCTTGGGAGGGACAGGTGAAAGGAGCCCTCTCAGGCCCCGCTCCGGCAGCGCCCCAGGCCCCACCTGGAGTCGTCGGTCCAGTCGATGCACGTGGTCTCATCATACGGCCCGAAGTAGGTTTTGTCCAGAACAAATGCGTTGAACTCGCGCTTCTTCCCCGGGGCATGGTACATCTGAGCAATGTTGCCCTTCGTGACCACAAATCTCCTACCGCAGAAACGGGGCCAGAGTCGACACTCAAGACCAGAAGGGCCCTGAGCCACGGCAGAGCCTGGAGATGCCAGCTCAGCCCGGGGCTGCCTGGGCTGCCCCGAGTCCCACCGCCCCTGCCGGACGGGGCGGAGGACAGAGGGAGCAGGAGAAGTCGGGGAGAAACAGATGTTGAGGGCACTCGGGCCACACCTGGCCTTCTGCTTCGGGAAGAGAGCTGCCCCTGCGCCCGCTGCAACCCCCGAGTCCCAGAGGGACGGTGGGCCATCAGCCTCGAGACGAGCCACACGCCAGCCCCCACCCCGCCCGAGCCAGCGCCCACGTACCTGCCGTCGGGGGAGAAGGAGACGCTGTGCACGGAGCCCTTGAAGTGGAAGTGGTGCAGCACCGACCTGCGCGCCAGGCTGACCAGCAGCGCGCTGCCCCCTGCGGGAGGCCGCAGATGACGGCCCTGCAGCCCTGGGAGCACCCAGACGCTGCAGGCTCGCCTCACCCGCACGCTGGGACGCCTGCCAAGGCCCTGCCCAGGTGATGCCAACGGTACTAAGTGCAGGGAGGACGCGACCTCACCCATGGCACGCCCTTGTCCCCAAGCCCCACCAGGGGCTGAGACCTGGAAGCGGACGGGGAGTGGACCATGGCAGCCCTACACTGCCACCCCGGGGCCCCCAAGTCCATCCTCCACCCGTCCCCTCAGTCCTGGCCACACCAAGGGCGAGCACCTTCATCGACGACGATGGCGAGGCGACCGTCCGGGGACAGCCCCACACATTTGATGTTGTACCGAGTGGCCAGGGGCAGTGTGTCCGACTTGTTGCTGAGAAAGACACAAACCGCAGCACACGGTCGGTCCTCGAGCCATCGAAGCAGATGGCTGGCACCAGCAGCCCACCCTTCCCACACAGCACCTCAGGCCCCCAGGACCCTCGCGCCAGAGCTCTCCTCTCGACACTCCCCCGAAGAGGAGGAGATGACATCGTCCCTGAGGGAAATTTGGCAAAACACGTTAAAAGCCTTAAAAATGGGCTTTGAATATATCAATTTTGCTTCTAGGACTTTATCCTGAGAATGTCAGAAAACCAGAAACAAGCTGAATGTCCAACAAGGACTAACCACAATGACAGCGCATCCACAAACAAATGGAGGCCGGCACGGTGGCGCATGCCTGTAGCCCCCGCACTTTGGGAGGCCAAGGCAGGAGGATCACTTGAGCCCAGGAGTTTCAGGTTGCTATGAGCTGTGATGACACCACTGCACTCCAGCCTGGGCGACAGAGCGAGACCCTGTCTCTATCAGAAAAAAACCATAAGGAACCAACTGCTGCCCTTGCCAGCTTCAGACTGTTTCTGCAGCTTCCTCACCTCCCTCAGTCTTCGCAGAACTAAAGAGAGTCAGGGCCTGGCTCCGGGTTAGGCTTTAGCTAAAGGCAATGTTGTAGCTGGTTTGATCTTCTGTCCAGACCAGGAAAACTTTTTCCGTAATAAGTCTGTTTTGCCTTCTTATCATTCATGTTTCACTGGAGCACTTTTAATTTCCTTTAAGAACTTGGCTGATTGGCACAAGAGGCCGAGCTTTCAGCCTGTCTCAGCTTTGGACACACCTTCCTCGCTAAGCTTAATTGTTTCTAGCTTCTGATTTAAACTGAGAGACGTGCAACTCTTCCTTTCGTTGACTACTTAGAGCCCATTATGGGGTTGTAAACTGGTCTGATTTCAATATAGTTGTGTCTGGGGCAGTGAGGAGGCCAGGAGAGGGAGAGAGATGGGGGCATGGCCAGTCTGATCACACAAGATCAAGTTCACCATCTTATGTGAGCGTGGTTTGTGGTGCCTCAGAACAACTATGATAGTAACATCAGAGTTCAGCGATCAAAGATCACCATGACATATGCAGTATTGATGAAAAAGTCCAAAATACTGTAAGAATCACGAAAACGGGACAGACACAAAGTGAGCACGTGCTGCTGGAGAATGGACAGACTTGCTTGAGGCGGGATTTGCCACAGCCCTTCGCTATGTAAAACACGGCACCTGTTAAATGCAGTAAAGCGAGGTGTAATAAAACTCCTAAACGGCAAGAACTAGGTCCTAATTTTGTCATTATTTTCCAAATTTTCTTCAATGGACATGTGGTTGTTCCTATAGAGAGCCCTGTTAAATGTCACCTAAACAAAATGATAACAGTGACATCACCAGCAGCTGACCTCACATGCACCCTGCAGGGCACTGCTTGGAGGGAACCGGCAGAGCAGGTCCTACCGCTGTCCTGTCTTACAGGCAGGGAAACCGAGGCCCAGGGCCACCCAGATGGAAAGCTACAGAGCAAGGCAGAGGGCAGGCAGCCTTTGCAACACATGGCCCTCGCCAAGCTGCAGAAGGGGTCAGCCCACAGCCTCCTCAACAAGTCTGCAAAGCAGTCCTTCCCCTTATGATTTCCAGCCGCAGAAGTGGAAGCTTTGGGCCTGCTGGGCCTACAGGTGAGGCCTGGTGGCACTGGGGCTCCCAAGCAGGTGTCCAGGGCAGCTTCCAGCACACCTGGCCTCCCGGCCCTCAGGGGCCTTCCCTGGTGGGGGAAACGCCAACCCTGGGCCATGGCTTCTCCTCACCACCCCATCTCCACTCAGAAGTCGGTCCCTTTCCAAGTAACAGCCAAGTGTCACATGATTTCCACTGTTAAGGATGGCACCAACCAGCCAGATGCCGGGCGTTGCTAAGGCCCTAGAATGAAGCCCCGGGCGCCTCGCTGCCACTTCCACTCTGACCTGCGGGACCCCGGTAAGCCCTGCAGCCGGCTCAGGCTGCCTTAATGAACAGGTGCACCATAACAAGGTGAGGAAGACACCGTCAGCTTTCACATGCTATTTAAGAACAGTAATGACAATTATCACTGCTATTAATATCAATATCACTTTAACATACTTACTTTTTTAGGTCAAATACAGTGAGTCTGTTGCCAACAGGACTGATAACTGAATTTCCATCATGCGTAAAATTTAAATTTCCACGCCGATAAACTGTACCCAGCAAATTGGAAAACTGAAGAGAAAACAAAGCTGTCTTAAAGAAAACAGAGTCTCGACTCCCAGAAAAGAGTGAGTGAGGCATCTGGGCAAGAGAGCCCCCACCTTGGGGTCCCAGTTCATCCCGGGGACCCCTCCAGCCATCCTCTGAGACATTTCCTGGGCCAGAGAGGAAGAAAAGAGCCCAATCCTCAGGACACCCGAGGAGCCTGGGGAGCCCCAAGCTCCCAAGGTCAGAGACACCCGTCAGCACTGGGGAAGCCTCCAGAGACAGGAGGCCTTTGCCAGGTGAAGAAGGGGGCGGGACCCATGTTTCAAGAAGAGAAAAGCCACAATGGAACTGCGCTCCAAGGGCATCTAGGGTTCAAGGCATCCTGAACTGCACTGCATTCTGGCATCCTGCGTATTTATTCACTCACTCATCAAACTCATCATCCAAAGTGCCCACAGGAGACACTGCCAAGTGCACAGACACAAGCACTTCATGTTCTGTCTCTAACTGGAGAGGATGAGAAGCTTAGGAGGGAGCGGCTACTTCAGAGGGTGGTCATGGAAGGCAGCTTGGAGGGGTCACCTGAGTTAGAAACTAAATGAGAAGGTGCCAGCCAGGCCAGGATCTGGAGACGCAGGTGGGCAGCACCGCGAGAACCTCGGGGAGGAGCCTGGCTAAGCTGGACAAGGGTCGTAAGCAGAGGCCTGATGTGACCCAAGCGCATTTCTGCAGATCGCACTAGTGACTGCAGAGCGGATGAGGTCCAAGCCCTGAGGATGTGGGTTCTGGTTTGGTGCTGGGCGCACGGCAGTGCCTTCACCTGCATGGGGGACGCAGGGGAGGGGCATTTTCTGGGCCAGTACCACGTTCAGCTTTGGCCAGGATGGGTGTAAGACCCAGCTGGGCCCCGCGGCAGGGCCGACACCCCACGGAGGGAAGAACTGCCTGCAAGGACGATGGGACAAGCCGGTCCGCGGCACTGCGCAAAGCAGCAGCCTTTCCAGGGCAAGCCACCGACGCTCCTGAAATGCCTAGGACGGCTCTGCCCCTTCCACCGCGTTAGTCTCGCCCGTCCCCTCCTCATTTCGCATCTGTGACCACAGTCCCGCGGCTGTCACACTCTCACTTCCCCAAGAGGGTCGCCTTGCCGGCGCCGCCCCTGATCCTCGCGCAGACGCCGCGGCCCGCCCGGCCATGCGACCGCCGCCCGCAGGCTGGGCCTCCCTCCCGGGAAAGCCGCTCCCCGGCCCCCGCCGAGTGTCTCGGCCCGCGAGGAGCCCTCGGCGCCCCCCACGCGACTGAGTCCCGAGGGAGACGAGCACGGCGACCCCGGCTCGCCCGGCGCGTACGCTCCGGCTCGCAAGGGCTCGGCTGCCGGACGAGGAGCCCGCGCCGACCGCACCTCCCTACCGCGCTCACCTGGTACGAGAACTTCATCGCGGCCGCCGCATGTGAGTCGCAGGCAAAAGCACTTCCGGGGCTGGCCGCGCACCGGCGCCTGCAGTGCGCACTTCCGGGGCGGGCCGAACAGCGGCACCTAAACGGCACACTTTCCGGGGCAGGACTGCGCCTGGCACCCACAGCGCCCCGGGCGGCCCGAAGAAGCGGCACCGCCCTCTCCAAGGGCCCGCCTCCACCCCAGCCACGCCCCGAGGCGGAGCCTGAGCACGAGGACCCGCCCCTACTTCAGCCACGCCCCGAGGTAGAGCCTGAGCACGAGGGCCCGCCCCTACTCCAGCCACGCCCCAAGGCGGAGCCTGAGCACGAGGGCCCGCCCCCAGCCCCGCCCCACCCCAGTCTCGGGCCGCACACGTGCGCCAGGCCTGCGCGGAGTGGTTTGGGAGGTCCAGGCGCTCGACGGTCTCCCTCCAGACCTACTTACTTAACAGCTCTCGAAAATAAAGAAAGGGAAACCAGAAAGAGCAAGGTTGTCTGAATGAAGCCGAAAACCAGAGTTTCCCGAAACCCCTGGCCAGTCACTGCCCAGGCCGCTGTCCAATGCTCAGAGGCAATTAGAACGTCCACAAAAACCCGAAAGCCCTGGAAACGCAAATGTCTTAGTTCTTGTGAGCTACTGGGTAAGAAATTATGAAAAAAATCTGTAATGCTCCCCAAAAGGTAAATAATCCATGCCTCAGCGTCAGGAACAACGATTACGGGGAGAAAACAAGAAAATCTTAACATTACACTCGTCACACCATGCCATAGCAAACGAATAAGCCCAAAACAGTAGTGTCTTCTTAAAACGTGTATTTTCAGCATAATAATGCTTACATTTTAAAGTCTTAATACAATGGTTTTAGTCTAACAATATATTACAGAATGTGAAAAGACTTCATAGTAAACCATGAAAATGGAATTAATACCTGCAGTGTAAAAGTCACCAACTTGTCACCTTTTCCAATTACAGAATCCCAACAAAACCTATCAGCGATGTCTGTGGGTCTCACAGCCTGATGGGGATGAATAACTCAGAGAAAGGGGCACTGTCATGAAGAATACAATTTCGAAATCCTGTAGGATTTATTCTGAAGATCACAATTGAAAGTAAAACATTTAGATCAGCCCAGTTCTTTTATAAAAAGTAGTGTAACTTTTCATTTTATTTACAAACATGGAGTGTTTAACTTCATCTTTAAACATTAAAGAAAAACTGAATAGAAGCCTTGTGTGTGTTTTCTTTACTAACTTTATGGGATATCTATCCTCACCAAGACTTATTAATACAGGACTCTGACCCACCCTAGGCTGTGCTGACAATGGAACTGCAGGTAAAAGTCATTTTTAGATTAAATACAATTTCCACATTAGAATCAGAAGAGTTATAATTTTTCCAATCACAGGAGACCCCATGAAATTCACAAAAATTATAACTTACTTTCCCATTTGCTAGTATTCATATTTACATGTTCCACAGATACATAGTCTTCGCTTTCTAGATACATACACATTGCATATCTGGCTTCACAATTATTTTAACAGCTGCCACATCTTTATCAACAAAACCTGCTTGTCTCAAACACATAAACCTTACTTTATTTAAAACAATTATTAAACAATAAAAATCCAATTACAGCCTTTCAGTTACTCTTATGAATATTAAGAAAAAAATGACAAAGTTTGGGGTGGCATTCTGTCTTTAAAAAAAGGCAGAAGCAGGCCGGGCGTGGTGGCTCACGCCTGTAATCCTAGCTCTCTGGGAGGCCGAGGTGGGCGGATCATTCTGAGCTCAGGAGTTCGAGACCAGCCTGAGCAAGAGTGAGACCCCACCTCTACCAAAAATAGAAAGAAATTAA
>CAUYSK010126095.1:0-10438 GCA_963575035.1 Avahi laniger | reverse complement strand
GAATGCATTCTACTAAGTGAAGTATCCCAAGAATGGAAAGACAAGCACCACATGTACTCACCATCAAATTGGTATTAACTGATCAACACATAAGTGCACATATAAGAATAACATCTATTGGATGTTGGGCAGGGGGGAGGGTGGAGGGGGGAAGAGGGTGGAGGGGACGGGTATATGCATACACAAAGAGTGCAATACGCACCACCCGAAGGATGGACATATTTGAAACTCGAACTTGGGGGGGAGGAGGGGAAGGGGCAACATACGTAACCTAAACATCTGTACCCCCATAATATGCTGAAATAAAAAAAAAAGAATTGTAAAAATTATCAACGCCTAGATAGCTAATGATATATCCTTAAACTATGTGAAATTAAAACTAGCAGAAATAATTAATTCAACATTAGCCATTTTAACCCACCCTTTTCAGAAACTACATGATCAAGCAAAAAACAAATCTGAAGCTTTGCTATATAATATGCATCATCATATTCTGTGACCACAGAGCGTTAAAAATAAGTGAAAAACTAGTGAAAAATAAATCATTTCACACACATTAAAATATTATACAGGCCAGGTGTGGTGGCTAACACCTGTAATCCTAGCACTCTGGGAGGCTGAGGCGGGAGGATCCTTTGACCTCAGGAGTTCGAGACCAGCCTGAGAAAGAGCGAGACTCCATCTCTACTAAAAATAGAAAGAAATTACCTGGACAATTAAAATATATATATAGAAAAAATTAGCCAGGCATGGTGGCGCATGCCTGTAGTCCCAGCTACACGGGAGGCTGAGGCAGGAGGATCGCTTGAGCCCAGGAGTTTGAGGTTGCTGTGAGCCGGGCTGATGCCACGGCACTCTAGCCTGGGCAACAGAGTGAGACTCTGTCTCAAAAAAAAAAAAAAAGAATAAAATAAAATAAAATATGATACAAAATCCATACAGGTAAACTTAAAGCAACATATTTCAAAGTTGAGGCAGTAAAGCTAAACTTGTAGATAGAGGAAAAATTGTAGACTTGAATGCCTTCATTTATTCCTTTCCTGTATTCGTGAACTTTCCTTCCTGTTAAAAGGAAATGATCTCTCCACTGAGCCCTCTCCCTTCTCCCGTAGTTATCTCCTCTTTCCTGTCGTGTCACTTTTCCCCTTCTTTGCTGGTACATTCTCACAAGCATGCAACATGCAGTAATATTTTCCATCTCAAAAAAAATCCTTCCTCGATTCCATATCCACTCCCAGCCAAGGTGTTTCACCGGAGGAGTGAGTCATTCTTGTAAGCTCACTGACAAAAACTGTGGCTCTCTGTAAGTGTAATGCTTTCTCTTGTTGGGTAGGTTTCAAGCCAGGGACTTGCTTCCTTGAACTGGTTGGGGGTCACTCCCCTGTAGTCCCTGTGGTACGCTTCTTCTCTGAAGGTCCTGGGAGTCTTAATTATGCCAATGCCCCAACCCTCAACTCTCCCCCTCTTATGTTCTAAGCTGCCATTCCTGCTACATCCTTGTTGTGATACAAACGCTTGCCAAAAAGAACACATTAACAATCACAGATCAGTCTCACTTATGACTAGTGATGGAACAGTTATAAGTGAAATATTATCAAGCAGAATCCATCAGTTCCTTAAAAAAAATCACTCAATCTGACCACGTGGTTCAACATTATAAAATCTATGTATAATTCACCACATTAACATATCATCAGAGAAAGGTGATGGGATAAAAGTCAACATCCATTCTTGATTTGAAAATTATCAAAGTTGAGCATCCCACACTTCCAATTCCTTCCCCAAACTCACCTTAGGGATTGTCGCTGAAGTAATGGAGACTGATTAACAACACCCAGAATTCTTCATTTTGGATTGAATCCTTTATAAGTTGTCTTCCTTTGTCTTGTTTTATACTTTTCCAGAATTTTCCTCTGACTAAGATGGAGACCTTGCTTCCTTTCTGTTGGGACTTCCTTATACATCAATGATGTTTAGAATCCTTTATTTTAGACTGAGTCTTTATAGGTACTTTATGAAGTGTCTTCCTTTGTCTTGTTTAATTCTTTTGCCCCTGAATTCTACTCTGGTTGATATTGAGATGGAAACCTGGCTTCCTTTCTGCTGGCTTTTTCTGACACACCTTTGCTTATCCTTTTACTATCACTATTCCTAGTCTTTGTTCTTTTTTTCTATGCAACATATGAAAGATGTGTTTTATATTATGCTTTCTAATTTTAATGCTTTTTAATATCTTTTACTATATGTTCTATTTTGCTTTGTTTTGTGTTCCTTCTAGTAATTTGAAAGAGTTGAATTCTTTTTTGGTTCTTTAAGTAGTTACCTTTATAACATTAACTTTGTAAAATATAATAACCATTCTAATTATTATAACAGTATCTATTAACTGCCCACTGTGAGTAATGACAAGGTTTATATATGGTATTTCAAGAGTTCTTTTATTAGTTTACCTTAAACTTTGTCTGTTCAGTTTGTCTGGGTCAACTTTTTAAGTATATAAATTATATACTGAATTTCCTCTCTTCCATATTTCTGTCATTTTTTTCTATTATATTTTAAAGTTTTAGTTTCCACTTCATTTTGTTTACTGGCCATAATCCTTTCTTTGTCCCCACCTGTTTTGACAGGAACTGTTAAAGACCTTCATTTATGACTGTTTTTTTTTTGTTTTATCACTTCTTTACTGAGGTCTGCAAACACATTTAAATTTTTCTTAAATGGCTCAAGCCAATATCTTTTTTAAGTTGATTACTTCAAATCAGAATCCAAATGAAGTCTACACATTGCCTTTTGTTCGTATGTCTTTGTCAAGAACTTTGAAGAGTCTCATATTTGACCCTGCTTGCAAGCTAGCAAGTTAGCCTGCCACAGTGTCCTGGATGCTGGCAAAAGACATCACACTGTGGGCTAGAGAAAAAGGACTTAATTGCTCGTGGCAATTGCAGTAGCCAGAATCTTAGCATTTGTGCCAGTTCCCTAAGTCCCAGTTTCTATAGGGTGACATGAGGAAGGCCAAGTGATACACAGAGGGTTGCTTAGGTATCCTGAGTCTTTTATACTGAGCAAACTTGTCCTTTGATCTGGAAGGAGACACAACATCTTCCAAGGCTGTTTGCTATGTGAACATCTTTGAAAATATAGTCTAGAACAAAGGGCAGTGTGGCGTAATAAAAAATATATATTTGGTCTCTGCCCTTGGTTCCTGGTAGAGAGTTCTTAGTTACCTTATAATTTCCTGAGTGAATAGGGGTGGTAGGAACATTTTTTGTTCCAATATTTGGTCTTTGACCCCAGTTCTTGACACAGAGCTCCTAATCCCTTGGAATTTCCTTGGTGATAGGCGCATCTTTTGTTCTAATGAGGCAACTCTTGATGGGCTCCAGGATAGCTTCAAGAGGGGGGCTGGTCAGCAGGAAGACTATGCTGTGATTAGAAACTTGGAACTTTCAGCCTCACCCCCATCCTCTGGGGAGTGGAGAGGGGCTGGAGATTGGGTTAATAATCATGCCTATGTGATGAAGCCTCCATAAAAATCCCTAAAAGATGGGGTTTGGAGAGCTTCTGTGTTGGTGAACACGTGGAGGTATTGGGAGGGTGGTGCACCTAGAGAGGACTTGGAAGTTCCATCCCCTTTCCCACATACTTTGCCCTATGTACCTCTTCATCTGGCTGTTCTATACTTTATAACAAACTAGTAAATACCAGTGTTTTTTGGAGTTCCATGAGACATTCAAACAAATTATTGAACCTAAGGAGGGGGTCATGGGATTCCTGCTTTATAGCCAATTGGTCAGAAGTACAGAGAAGGCTTGGACTTATGATTGGTGTCTGAAGTGGGGACAGTGTTGTGAGAAAGAGACTTAATCTGTTGGGATCAGTGCTAACTCCAGGTAGTTCGTTAAGAATTACATTGTAGAATATTTGTTGGCGTCCGCAGAGATTTGCTTGGTGTAGAAAATCCACACATTTGGTGTCAGAAATGTTCTGTGTGAATAGAAGGAAAAATAGTTGTTTTTTCGTTTTTTAGGCAGTCAGTGTTGGTGCTCACAAGATGTGTAGAAATGTGAGAGCCCCATGGAGAATTGTCTCCCAATAATATCTACCCCTTGTTTCCACGCTATCTTGCATTCTGTTCAATTTGTCTCATGGATCACTTAATTAAGGCTTTTATCAACAGCACTCTAAGAAGCAATCTGGCCAATACCAGGCCAGTACCAGCAATACTGGGCCAAAACCAGCAATATTGGGCCAATCCCCAATATTTTCCTCAACCATAACTCCCAGGGTTCCAGACCCAATCAGCTGAATAAATGCCCTAAACCAGCAAGGTCTGCCTTACAAAACCAGGAATTTTTCTCCTTAAGTTTCCATATTGACCTTTCTACTTGGCCTGAGGCACTAATCTAGGTATAACAGAATGTATTAGCAATTGCACAGATTCTGCCTTGGCTCCGAAGGGCAATTTCATCATCCGTAACAACCTCGGACAGCAAGTTGAGGCTGACCGGAATGCCTTCCCCTGCGAAGGTAGCATTATTGATCATCTCAGCTAAAATCAGGGACAAATTTCCTACCACTTGTTTCAATTTGACAATTCCTGTCACAGGAATAACTGCCAGCAGGGTGTACATAAATACCAAGCTAGTTATCTCTCTAGGAAGTTCCCCCTAGCAACCAAGGGTGGAGAGATCTTCAGAGTCATTTAAGGGTTGCATGAACCACTGGTGGTGATTCCTTAAACATTTGCAGATGTCTTATGACCCCTCCACCCAAGCTGAAAATCAGCATATTTTTGGATGGAGCAAGTTGATATCTGTCTGACTTCCACACAGAGTACAATCTTGGGGTGTCCCTGGAAAGAAAATGTTGTTTACAACTGATGGGGCCCTGTAAGTAGGAACCACAGCAGTCAGGGGACACAGGGTTAGAGTACCTTCAATGTGGCCCCTTGGTCAGCTGATGGTCTTTAACTGTTAAAGACAAAAAGCAAACAAGTCAAGAAATTGAACTTATTTAGGCTACTGCAATAGGGAGACAGCCCAAGATCTGGAGATCAGAGTGTCTGAGTGGGGTGGTTTTGCCTTTTACTTGTATAGGACAGGGTAGACAAGTTAGAGTAAGAAGATTTATGGGGGAGTTGTTTTGCAGTTGGGGAAGTCACAGTCAGTGGAACAGGGAACGTTTATCTCTGTGGCTAGCTAGTTTCAGGAGGACAAGCTTCTTATCTCAGTTCATCATTCATGAAACAAAGAACAGGGAGTTGGAGGGTGTGTCTCAGGCCTTTTCAGCAGGTTCAGGCAAATGGAGAAAGATCTGTGTTGGCCTTGTCATGGGTAAACCCCAGGAGTCATGAGAAAGAATGGATAGCAAGCTTTATCTAAGTCATGTAGGGGAAGGTGGTCCTTTGTGGTCAGCTGTTTCTAGAACATGAAACGGTAGGGGGATTTCTTAACTGTTGCAATTTTCAGGGCTCAGGTAGAATTCAACATTGCCAGAACCCCTCCTTCTCTTGTTCCAGATGGCCATAAGGTTGTCCTTGAATGACTATTCCTGGAAATGAGGCTATTGGAAATATCATTGTCAGTCCAGATTTGACCTCCACACATAAATTGTTGGCTCAGATTTAGCCTCTGTGTACAAAGTCAGTTGGAAGTGCAGTTGTTCTCAGGTCTGATAGATTATGATGTGGGTTCAGTAATGATTCGATAATGTCAAGACTGGCTGCATAGTAGCATCTAAGACTCTAGGCAGGCTGCATTCCCAACTACAAGACATAAAATTATAAACAGGAGAAGGATTAGTAATTCTTGCACTGTACTTTGAAGCTAGGATCTTCTATTTCCAAATTTTGTTCAGGAGAACATGCCCCATAGGCTATTCATATCAACCTTAGAAAGGCTAGTTCTTCATGGCCTGTGGTGTTTATCCAAGTGCACCAAGAAGTGTTGGCTATGGTGCAGACACCTCCAAGATTAGCTGGAAGAAAGAGGAGAGCTACATGATTGTAATAATTTGGGCACATGAGTTTAAATTTATTTACTAGGGCAGAAGTGGTATCATTTATTATTTCTGCAAGGTTTTAGGAGAGATTTTGAATTACTTTTTCTAATGTATAATTCTCTTAGTGGGTAGAATGACGCTCATAGTGTGCATAAAGAGAGAATTGCTGATTCCCCTGGGGAATGTTCCTGAATACTCTGTAGTTGCCTCATTTGGGAGTGATTAAGTCTCCAGAGGGGTATGTGGTTGACAGGCGGGCTGGTGGTTCTCAATATTTGGATGCCCTGGACAAGGACTCCAAAGACACAGAAAAGGTTAATGTAGGGAAGGCAGGTATAGATTGGCTGACCACATAAAAAGTGGTATCATAGGGGTGACAGTGTTTGTGGTGTAGGAATCATTAATAATGGTTGCAGTTAATCATGGGGTGGTCTCCTCCTTCTTCAGGAGGGCAGACTCTTTGTGTAGAATTGAACAAAGTCTATAAGGCTGATTGAAAAATGGTGGAGGAGAAAATGGTGGTTATTGGGGATAAAAGCTCTACTATGTTTTTTTTCTGGGCTTAATTCTGAGGAAGCGGAGTTATACCAATGTGGACCATTAAGGGGAAATGGGACATGCCGAGGGAAATAGTGATTAGATGTCTGTCCTGGGAGGCAGGTGGGGGAGGACACATCCAACAACCAGTGAGACTGAGAGTGGTAGCAATAGTTGAAAAACAAACAAGGGAATTTTGTTCCTCTCTTTGTTTGTGTGGTAGGAATGTAAAGGAGGAAGAGAACAGAGAGCACCATGAGGGGCAAAGCCATCTTGGAGTTCTAGATCGTAGGGGATGATTGGGCCAGAGGTCAACAGAAAAGAAGGAGAAATATGACAAAGAGCAGACAAAGAAGCAAGATGGCAGGGGCTAATTTTAACAGAGAGAAAACAAAATTGTAGTTTTGTATCAGTATAATATTTGACACCAAAGCTCATTTTGAAATTCTTATAAATGAACTCATTGAACTCTAACTGCAACAAATACAATTCCCTTTCTGTGGGCCTTCTATAGCTTTCTATATCCATTCAGGTTTTGTCCTACATTTTTCTCTTTCTCATTCTGGAACAACCAGTCATTTTACTTTAGGACAAAACTACTTTCTTTTTCCTCAACATATCCTGCATACCTTGCATATAAAGTTATTCCTCTCTGCCACATTTGCTTCTAGTAGAGTCTTACTCACATATATTGTTACTCATTATAACTTTTTTTTTTTTTTGAGACAGAGTCTCACTCTTTTGCCCCAGCTAGAGTGCCGTGGTGTCAGCCTAGCTCACAGCAACCTCAAACTCCTGGGCTCAAGCAGTCCTCCTGCCTCAGCCTCCCGAGTAGCTGGGACTACAGGCATGCGCCATCATGCCCGGCTAATTTTTTCTATATATTTTTAGTTGTCTGATTAATTTCTTTCTATTTTAGTAGAGACAGGGTCTCGCTCTTGCTCAGGCTGGTCTCAAACTCCTGAGCTCAAGCAGTCCTGCCACCTCGGCCTCCCAGAGTGCTAGGATTACAGGTGTGAGCCACCGCACCCGGCCCTCATTATAACTTTTAACCACAATAACTTTTATTTCACAGAGAAAACTGTGACTAAATGTGAATTGTCCGTCATACACCAGCATTTTGTAGCAGACTAGCAGAGCTTATGAATGTATATCTCACAATTTTTTATAGCCATGTACATCCTTTATAGCAGTGGTCCCCAACCTTTTTGGCACCAGGGACCGGTTTCATGAAAGACAATTTTTCCACAGACCGGGGTGGGGGCGCAGTGGAGCTCAGCAGCCCAGTCCCTAACAGGCCGTGGACTGGTACGGGTCCATGGCCTGGGGATTGGGGACCACATCTTTATAGTATAACTTCTCAAAATGGCCAAACTGAACATGTTCATTAACAGACCCAAATATATATACATACCCTCTCTTTACCCTGTAAAAATAAGCTGTAAAGGTATATAAACTTAAAAGTAAGCTTAATGTTTCATTTTTTTTCTTACTTAGAAATGATCTAGGTATCTAATGAATAACCATTAATTAACTTAATTTGACATAAGTTCAAGGTTTTAAGCTATCTAAAGATATTGGCAACTATGTTCAAACTGACATACTACTAAACATAATTACTGTTGGAATAAAGTTTGTCAGAATAATGATTCGATTTGATTATAGACAAATTTACATTTTTTATAATCTTCAGTATCTAGTACATGTAACAATATCTTATTCAATCAGTAAACCTGTATACATTTAGAAAGAATATACCCAACTGGAGTAGAAATGTATGTTTCTGTTCAGTTTCAGTTTTTAATGTAGAAAATCACCTGAAAGAAAATTCTTATATCATTTATGGATTTCAGTCTTTTTATGCTGTAGCTCTATCTGCTTTTACCAGGAATAATCAAGAACTGACTAGCCTTCAGGGGAATGTGGTGAAGTCAGCGATCTAGTGATGGATGGTAATTTGGAATGAAAAGCAAGATGGTTATTTTCCACGAAGCACTGATGTGGTGAGAAGCTCTCCAGTATGCTGCTTGATGGAGGGAAAAAGATGCTGACTTTGTAGGCTTCAACCAGACATTTGAGATGCTTCAGGCAAATATTTTATCTACTAGAAAATGACATTGCAGCCTGTTGCTTTGCTTGCCTTTTAAGGCAAGTTAGCAGGTAGAGCAGAGGCTTTAAAACATTTTTTTAAAGGTTATTGAGTTTTTTTCCTGATGTTTTTGACTGTGATGCACAGGGCACAGTGGGAAGTACATTTTACATGGTGACATATAGACATACACACACACATACACATATATGTAGACATATATATTTATTTCTCCCCCTGTGCATGCACACATGTGCACACACACAAATGTAATGGAAACAAAAATTTTAGAAGCAATAATCTTTGGCAATGATGTACTGGGATATTTTATATTCTCCTCTACTCTATTTCATTAAAAATAAATGCTCGTTCCAATCAAAAAAAAATTGTATGCTTGTATTATACTTGATGCTGATAACTCTGAAGACATGGCTGTTTTTATTAATTAACAATATTAAGTGAAGCTAAGCAGAAAGCTCTGCTGGGCAGTGAGAGGTCCTAGTGAGACAGAGATTTAGATGAAGGCAAGTCATGTGATAGATTATCAAGTTCCACCACAGGTATGGTTTGTATACTCTGAGGGAGAGTAGTGGGAAACTAAGAGGGGTTAACGGTCGGAAGTGTTCCCCTTGTGTCTACTAGGAAGGTGGTAGGATGTCCATGGCTGGGGATGATTATCTCCCCTTGCCCATCGAGTCAGTTGTGAACACAAGGGGGCAGGTCTCTCCAAGAAAAGTCATTGGGGAGATAGATTTTTGAACTCTTGTTCCCTTTTGTGTTTTAGGGCCAGAAATCCCAAGTGCGATGTCCTATCCCTTTTTATAATGATATTTGCAAACATCCCTATCTATGGAATTTCGAGGGGAGCACATTGCCCTGGTTTGTTCCCTTTTTATTATTTAAGTTGTAAAACCATGGGCTTGCATTGCGTTGATTTGGCCTTTTCTGTACTGAAGTCCTTATGGTGTTGAACTAGTGTGTATTTAGCAAAGAAGAACATTTCACCAATTCACATTATATTTTTTAGTAATGTCTCTGATTTCTGGTTGTAAGCTGTTAACAGAATTAATGACTACGTGGATGTGGTTTAATCTTCGAGAGCAAAATTAGAGCAGTCCTTCCAAACATTTTTCTAATCTCTGTCTCTAGTTAGAGATGTATTCATCTCTTTGTTGTCTACAATCTTGTATATTTGACTAATAAATTTTGGAGAGGGAAGACAGTGGGAATGGATTCTAAAAGCTTCTTTCCTATGGTTTTAACTTCCATGTAAGCCTTGGGGTGTTCTCCCATCCAAGTACTAGCCAGGCCTGACCCTGCTTAGCTTCTGAAATTAGGAGTTCAGGGTGGTATGACTGTAGGCTGCCTCAGGGTGTTCTGATTTCTTTGAAGGTCCATCTCAGAGGCCCACTAGCAGTTGCACAAGTTGATATAAGTCAGGGAGCCCAGGAGAATATGCCCCAAGGACCAGTCTGAATTGATTACTAAATTCTTCTCCATTCTTGCAGGGGTCTGGAAAGTTGTTTTTTTTTATTTCAGCATAATATGGGGTTACAGATGTTTAGGTTACGTGTGTTGCCCTTGCCCCCCTCCCCCCCCTCAGTCCAGGTTTCAAATATGTCCATCCTATTGCGTGGTGCACATCGCCTTCTTTGTGTATGCATATATGCGTCCCCTCCTCCCTCCTCCCCCCTCCCCCCTGCCCAATATCTAATAGATGTTATTCTTATATATGCACTTATGTGTTGATCCGTTAATACCAATTTGATGGTGAGTACATGTGGTGCTTGTCTTTCCATTCTTGGGATACCT
>CAUYSK010126094.1:0-22776 GCA_963575035.1 Avahi laniger | reverse complement strand
GCATGGTGGCGCATGCCTGTAGTCCCAGCTACTCGGGAGGCTGAGGCAGGAGGATCACTTGAGCCCAGGAGTCTGAGGTTGCTGTGAGCTAGGCTGACGCCACGGCACTCACTCTAGCCAGGGCAACAAAGTGAGACTCTGTCTCAAAATAAATAAATAAATAAATAAATAAATAGAACAGTTGGGGGCATGATGGGGTTACAGGTAAGGATCCGAGGGCAGCCCCCCCAGCTGTGACTCCCAGCCCATCACTTGGCAGCTGTGCCACCGTGAGCATTACTTCCCCCAGGGATGCTTCAGGGTCTTCGGGTGTTAAATAAAAGGGGAGTGACAATAATAACAATTCATAAGGTTTTTACGTGTATTATATTATACAAATAAAGAACTTAAAATGGAGCCTTGCGTGGAGTCAGTGCGCTATAAATGTTAGCTGTGATGACGATGTACCTTGCCACAGCCCCTCCTCTCGGGGTTAGCTGTCTCCAGCCCCATCAGCCATTCTGTGTGTCATGTGATTCTAAAAATAGCTCCTCTGTTAGAAGCTCCTCCGTTACAGTGAGATGCACAGAAATGGATGTGATATTCTGATGTGGCATGATGTGCCCCCAATTCAGTGGGAACAGTGCACGCCTTGTCTTGGACTTCACAGTTGTGGCAGTGCTGCCGACGATTGCTTTGACCGTCTGGCTGCTGAACCTCGTCACTGGTTCTTATCAGTCTTGTAGGCGTCTAAACTACCAGGTCTTCTTCATAAAAACTGCTCTCAAACCAACTCTTTCCAACCTGTATTTGTGTAATTTATCTTGGGGTCATAAATACCTTTATATCTATTTACTAAATTCTTAGTCCGGGATCTTCATTCCAGCCTATTGCAACACGTTTGTATTCTAGTTTTATTATTCAGTCTTTCCTAATTCTGTGTCATGTGCAATATTTGAAAAACATGCTTTAGTTGTATCCAAATGATTGATAAAAATGTTATCCAAACAGATCCAAAGATACAGCCCTATGGCAGGCACATCACTGGAGACCTCCAACTAATAAAGGATCTTTTCCCGAATGTTTGACTTATGACTCTACCTAACCCTACTGTCATTATCCCTGCCTTTTTCCATCTTGTCCATAAAGACATCATGCTAGAATCAATACATGCCTTTCCTGTTTCAATTCCCTGTGGGTAAAACATTAGTCAATCCCTTCTTAGAGAAAGGTAGTAGCTTTGCATAATCATAAGCTATATCACTAGTCTCTACCATTGTGTCCCAGAGCTCACGGCGTAGCTACTGGGCTTGTCAGAGGAGTTTGTTGAATTGAGTTAATACAAATACAATGGGGTTGGCAGATCATTATATGGAAAGGGACCTGACCTAGAATAGAACTGGGACCAAGCAGTTGGGTGTGGCACATGTGCTAATCAAATTCCATTAAAGCTTCATTTTCTTTTCTGTGGAAGACAGTGGTTAGAATGTGGTGCTTGAGAGGCTGGGCGCAGGGCAGTCATCCCCGGCTAAGTCATCACAAACGCAAGTTACTCCCGAGGCTTTTCCAGGGACTACCTCTGTGGCTGCCCCTGAAGCTGCCCAGGGAGTGAGGGATCGCCCAGAGGTGTGGCACCTGCTCCCCAAAGGGAGCCAGAAGTTCACACAAAGGGAAAGAAGAGGTACCGGGTGTGGGGTTTGGGCTCTGTAAGAGCCTCAAGGAAGCTGAAGGCTTAGCATCCTGGCTGGGGAGAATGGAGACGAACTCTTCGCCTGGCTCTGCCATCCCTCCCTTGGCTTGGGGGCTGCGGTTGACCAGAAACTGTCAGTCTTCACCCATCCCTCTCCCCAGGGCTCACCAGCACAAGGCAGAGAAGATAACCAGAGGAGAAATCAGGACAAGAAAGGGCAATTGATAAGACAGAAGAAAGTGGGAGAAATGCTTAAAATACATGGTGACTGTGGTCATTTTATCTGATTCTTTACTCAAACACTCTCTTGGGGAAAGCTTCTAGAACTGACCACACAGGTGCCGGCAGTAGAAAGAACACAGAACCAGAAACCTGGCCCTGAGTATATTAACTCCATCCGGCCTGCATTTCCTCCTCTGTAAAATGAGGGCTGTGGAGAACCAGCCAGGGGATCTCTGTGACCTCCTCAAACCCTGAAATCTGAAGCACTGGAGTGTTCCACTCTGAAGGGTCAAGACGGTGGTAGAAATCCAGAGGGTGTGGAGATCGTGGTCAGGCAGCAATGCACAGACCCATCTGCATCCTTGGAACATCCTGAAGCCAAGAAGGGCAAAGCATCATCTACCCTGGGTAGAAGAAATTCCAGGCCGGGCAGTAGTCCTGGTACTCAGGAGGCTGAGGCAGGAGGATCGCTTGAGTCCAAGAGTTTGAGGCTGCAGTGACCCATGATTGTGCTACTGCACTCCAACCTGGGCAACAGAGCAAGACCCCATGATGTAGAGAAAAGAAGAGGAGGAGAGGGAGAAGGGGGAGAAGGGGGAGAAAGGGGAGAAGGGGGAGAAGGGAGAGGGAGAAGAAGAAGGAGGAGGAATTCCAGAAAATGACCACGAGGTTGGTCCTTTCCAAAGAGAACAATCTACACACTTGGAGGCTAATTTCTCAGATCCCAGATCTCAGCAGTCAACACCTGAGAAAGATTTTTCTGAAGCTGCTACCTCCACTTCTGAAATCATGCCATGTTTCAGACTGGGGTCAGGACAGCAGCAAACCTGCAAACCCTCGGAGCAGAAAGTGGGCAAGGAAGGAAAAGACCGTCTGGCACAGTCCAGTTCTCAGCAGTAATGATAAGTCGAGAACCGAAGGAAGGAAACTCCGAATGCGTGGGGAAAGAATGGGTCCATGCTGCATTTCCAGGGCCAGGCTGTACTTTGTGTTCTGGCACACTTTTCCTGACAAAAAGCCAATGTTCTCACCACATAATACCAGTTGACATTAATAACAATAGCGTATGAGACCATTATCTGTAAAGATGCCAGATAGCATGCAAATGGGCTGGAAATACCTTGGAGAGTTTCACAGAAATAAGACAAAGTGCAAAGCAATTCTGCCAAAGGAGACCGAGAGCAAATTCTCCCAAGATGGTGGGAGGGAGGAAGCAAGCAGCTCATAAATACAAGCCTCTTAAAGCGGGGTGCGTTTGCCTCACACCTACTCAGTATCTGCAGCTCCATTCCGCGCCCCGCACAGGAAAGCAGCTTCAGATGGCTGCTTGTGAGAGGCGCTGGCTCCCTGAGTGCTGATGCCCGAGGTGTCACCGCCATCTAGTGGAATCTCGGGGTATGGCAGCCGTGGCCAGCCTCAGCGTTAGGAGAGAGGCAGAGAGAGACTCCGTCTGTTTTGCGCTGACGGTGAAAGATGAGAAAAAGGCTGCCGAGTTTTATTTCATCATCACCCATTTAGCTCAAGGGCGATGCCACTTTGGTTCCCCACCATCCATCAACTGGCAGCACCCCAGGGCCAGGCTGGGCCACATCTGCATGTTCTATTTCAGCCCAGGTGGAGGTGGAGGCCTTTCTAGGAAGGCCTTTGACGTCGAAATCCTCTTCTCCAATACAATGAGTCTCAGAGGCCAAACCTCCAGATGCTGCAAATCCTTTTCCCTAAAAAGAAACCCGATCCAGAGCATTTTGTTTTTTCCTTTCACTCCTCGGTCTTTGCTTGGCTGATGGGACGAAGACCAGACAAGGAAAGAGGGAAGGGAGTGTAGCTTTCCTGAGCACCTACGCTATGACAGAACATACGTGAAACCATGTTGTTTTCTCCTCACAGCAAACCTCATTAGGCCATGCCCTTTGGGAAAGACTAGAATAGTCTAGAGGGATCCATATCATTATTTATCATTCTCCCTTTTCAGGATAAAACTAGGCTACTGTGAGTGCAAACCCTATGACGCAAACCTTGAGGGACGTAAACATCCCTAACTCGGTGTGTCCTCCGATCACCTCTGTCTCGCCTCACCTCTGCCCCACGCTGCTTCTTCCTTTGGATGAAAAGCAGCGTCCGGCTCTCAGGAGGGAACTCCCAGCTCAGCTATGAATTTCTACATCCTGTTCAGTTTCTATGCATAGCAATTCTTTTTTTTTTTTTTTCCTACCACCAAAGAGAGATTTCCTATTGCTCTGCCCCACAAAGCTGTTTCTTGGATTAAGTAAATATTAATAATAATTGTTTGGTATCATGTCTTTGCCAAGAGATACTGCGAACTAATTCTGTTAAACACAAAGGGATTTGGATTTGTCCTCTCCTATAATTAAAGTTTGGGTGAAACAAGAAACTGGCTCTGAGGTCTCTTCCCTGTCTTTCCTGGGCTGCCAAACCCCATTCCAAGGTTGCCACTCCTCTGCCTGCCTGGAGCAAAACCTCGGGACCCATGACAACCCTGGCTCTCTCACCGTTGACAGCTTCGAAAATTGGCAGGAGACACACACTTGTCTTAGATGTCACAAGAAGGAGAGACGCACGGAGAAGGGCCGAATGCAAACCAGGGGAACTGAACCTCGAACTTCAGCTCCAACATGAAGCCGCCAGGGCAGGCTGTGGTCCCTCCCTTGGTGCCTAACACCCACCACTTGTATTGCTGCCACCACCACGACAGGGTTGCCACCACATCTTTATTGCAGATCCAGGGGAGTAACTGATTACACCAGGAACACTCCTCCGTTAGTAGATGACGTGGGAGATAAATACAGTGTGAGTCTATGTACAAAGGCTGAGGAGCAGGGAGACGGGAAGAGGGCAGGGATTTAGGGCAAGAACAGCGCACAAATTCTCCTGGCCAGGAGCAGGTGGGCCTGTCCTTGCTAGTGAGGTCTGGAAGAAGAACTCCTGGTAAGGTCCGTGGAGAAGATCAAGTTTGGAGGAGGTGCAAGAAGAGACGGGTGAGCTGTGAACTGTGCTGGGAGCTGCAGGGCCCTTACAATGACTATTCGGGGCCACAGAGATGAGTGGGTTTAGGGTAACCTTTAGCCTTTCCTACCCAGGCAAGAGGGCGAGGGGAGAGAGGTACCAGGAAGTTGGTTTCCAGTGTAGATTTAGGCAGGCTGGGCTGAAAGACCGGCCTTTGCTGGTTTTGCTGAGACCTGCAGTTCTGCTCTGGGACAAATGATCCTCACAAAGCCCACTTTGGGTTAGAGGAGTTGGCCCCTAAAGCTGAGCGAGCTGGTGTGTGGTCAGATGACCAGATCTTTCATCCCATGTAAAATGACAGGAATAGCGAGTCTAACCCTGAGCTGCCTGAGACGCCCACTTAACAGATGTGTCCCTAAGCATGAGACTAAGGAAAAATACTACAATGCTGCTAAGAACCCGAGTGGTGTTAGCCCACATCTACCCAGTGTGGGAAGACGGGGGTTGAGGCTAGGGAGGGGCAGCTGTTCCCATAGCGTTTTGCACAGTTTTCTTAGAAGACTCAAGATCTGGCCCACATCCCTTTGAGCTCCTGGCTGGGTCTTCCGCCTGGCTGTGTTCCTCCTACTCTTCGGAGCAGAGCTAACTGCCCTCTTTCCTCCCTTCATAGTTGTTGTAAGGGCTGGCGGGTGCCTGGGCCCGTGGGATGGAGAAATCCTTTTGGGGAGCCCGATTCTGAAAAGGAAGCAACCATATCATTAAAGCCCCCCAGTTCCCGGCCATTTCAGCAGATCTGCGGTCTGGACAGGAAGCTAATTCCCTTCCCCTCTCCCGAGCCCTCCTCTAACTCCTCCCTGTGCCAGCATCTGTTCTGGCCCCCCAGCCCCAGGGGGGCAGATGACAGGGAAAAACACCGGCATCCTCTCAAGGTAGCCAATTAGGGGCCATCACAATGGTGACATCATCTGCTCCCAAGGGAGAAACATTCCTGGGGGCTGATGCCACTGATGAGAAGGAGAAAGAGACCATTTACCTGTAGCTGAAAGTGGGTGGAATAGGGGGCGTAGAGCGTGTCCCCCACCTCTTCAAGACCTGAAACAGGGAGGGGAGAAATTAAAGAATTAGGGACGCCCACCTGCACTCACTCCGTTGTACCTCTTCTCTCAGAGTGACACCTTGTCTAATTACCTCTCTCCAGTCGACTTTAAGTTTCTTGCAGGGAGGGATTATGTCCTCAAGCCCAGGACAAATTAAGCACAATATTGGTTGAATGAATGAATAACTGTGATCGCCAGGGAAACCCCTTTCCAAAACTTCACCAAAGGGCCACCTTATCCTACGACCTTCAAAAGCACATTTGAAAAGTTATAAAAAACAAAAACAGTCTTTTCAGATATAGAGCTGGTCAGAGGTGTGCTCAGAGTGAACCTCACTGGAGATTTACCTGCTTCCTTAACTGCCTGACAAGGAAAACATATATATTCGTATCACTTTCTTTGGGAAGGAGCAGAATTTAGGGCCAACTGTTTTGTGTGCATTTTGGGAAAATCAGAAGGTTTTAAACTTGGGAACAGAAGGGTAAACACATGCAATCATCATGAATGCAATTTAAAGCAATTCATTTATTTCCCACCAAATTTAACCTGCCCAATATGCTCAGCAAATACTTAAACTTCTATTAATGTATGTAAGATGCCGTGGACTACGTAAGGATTAACCAGAACAATCCTTGCCTCGTGGCTGACCCTGGAGAGGAAGGACGATGTGACAGGTACCTACAGAACGACCGAACGAGACAGAGCATTTCAAAGTCCCACAGATGCACAGGATGCAGCGATCCCTGGGGGGGAGTGAGGAACGCCTGACTCTGGAACAGGGCAGGAAGAGGGAAGACGGAGGCCACACAGGACGAGGACAGAAGCACCTTGAGCCCGGACAGAGGCAGGAAAGCGCAGTGACTTGGTTTGCTCGGAACGGAGAGGTTATTGGTTCCGACTCTGGAAGATTTGACAGGAGCCAGTGGGGAGCGTGGGCAGCAAAGTGTGGAGGCCAGAGAAGCATTTCGGGGAGAGGAAGCTGACAGTGGCCCACAAAATGAACAGAGGGAAGGAAGAGTCGTCAGGGAATGACAACAGGGAGCGCAGGAGTGAGATGAGGTGACAGAGGGAAGCCATGGGAATGGACGGGACGGACTGGGCTGGAAATATACCCCTCGCTGCCCTCCTCCCCTCCCTTCATTCCTCCCAGTGCCCAGGAGAGGGCCCCCAGCTGCGTGAGAAGCACCAGGCAGTGTGACCTCTCAGGCTCTAAGAGCAGAGAACAGACTTCCTGTCAGCTGGGGCCTAGAACCTGGCCTGGGCATCCCTGACTCCTGGCCCAGAACCATCCACCTCTTGTGATTAGACTCAAGACCGATATAAACCCTGGAGACCAAGGAATAGATCCCTCTGGGCAAGGGCAATTTCTGGCTCTCAGTTTAGCCTTTTTTTTTTTTACGAGAACAACACCAGAACACCTGGCTTCATAACTATAGTCAAAAGGGAAATCATTTGACTTTTTGTGTCAGTTATGATCTCTTCCCTCCCACGGGCCCAGAGACACGCAATAAAATGTGGCTCTCGGTGCTAAACCAGAATTCTCCGTAACTTTATGCAGATTCCTGCTGGTTCGTGATAAAAGGGCTTTCTCCCTTCTTTTCCCTCTCATCACTACAGGAAATCATGGTTTGGCTTTAGGCACTCAAATCCCCATTTCTGGAAGGAATGCCTAGTTATCTTTTGTAAAGAACACAATTTCACCTACTTATCACTAGATATCGCTAGAATTTTTCTAGTCACTCTTTTTCCATTTCTTTGCTCCATCTTGTTTTGCTTGAGAGGAACCTCCCTGGTGTTCCACCCTACTGGAAATTACACCACCGACAAGGAGAGGTGGGGAGGGGCCTCCCCTGTCTGTCTCACTAGTAGAAAATACTAAATTAAGACTCCAGAGGCCAGCTTCTGGTTCTATTTGTCCCTAACTGGCTGGAGGATTTTAAGCAAGACCTGAGCCTTGGAGAACTTTTCTATTCTATCAGGGTACAATCTGGAAAATCTTGCATGTTCCCTACAGTTATAACATCCTATGATTCTCCCTCATCTTTCTACATGGGGTTCTTCCCTCAACCAGGCTGCCTACCTTGGGCGATTTCCTCTTGAGAGTAGGCTCTGTTCTCTACACCATAGCTCTTCTTCATGAGTTGCGGTTTACAAAAAGCATCCTCGACAGGGTAATCCATGGAGTTTCGTTGCTTTGTGAGAAGCAGAAACTCAGGTACCACATAAGCCAACAGGAAAATCCAGCCATTGGCCACCAAGGCGGTGCTGAGGATGGTGTCATCCCACATTTCCTCAAAGGCAGGAATCAAGAGCAGGGCGATCCATGCCACCCAGATGGCAGCAGAGAAGAGCGTGGTGACGCAGATGTGGGCCCCATGTCTCTTCCAGCCAGTGAAGGATCCACAGAAAGCAAAGGAGGACATGAAGAAGGTCAGCACCATCAAGAGGAGGACATAGATGAGCAGCAGGACAAAGTCTTCATTGCGACGAGGAGCAGAAAGCTCAGCAAAGATATTGACGTTGGTCCTATTCATGGTCAGGACGACATATTCAACAGCGATGACGTCCTGTACCAGGCTGAAGCCCACCGCCAGGCCCAGAGTCACCAGCATGGAGAGGGGCTTCCTCCCACGGACTAGCTTCGTCAAGTTGACAGCATGAGCCAGGAGGCAAGAGAAGCAGATGGAGAAGAGGATCCCAAAGAGGAAGAAGCGTGTGGGCCCCGTGCCCGCATCCAGTCTGATGATGAAGGCGAAGGTGAGGCCAAAGACCCCCAGCACACCCAGGAGAAAGAGGAACTGGGTCGGGAGCATTTTCCGCCGGCTGGAGTCCTGCACCTTGCAGACTAGGGCCAGGAGAGCGAACATGAAGGCCACCGAGGTCACAGCCCCAGCTGCAGCCACCGCTTCTAGGACGATGCCCCAAATCTCACCAGTATCACAAAGTCTGTGGTACCTGGAGCCCAGGTTTTGGCGGCAACCACTGGGGGCTGTTGTAGACATTTCCGTCCTGCAGAAAAGTAGAGAGGGGGAGGGTGGTGAATCTCTTCGCACAGTCCTCAGACACAGAGGCCTGAAAAAGGATTAGGAAAACATTTTGCATGTTTTGCCCTTGACCTTACCACGCTAGATAAAGCTACTAACTTTTCCCCACCTGTTGTGACAAATTCTAAGGACCAGTGAAGGGAAGGAACAAAGCTCATATTTCCCTCCCTACAATTTAACTATTATATATTCACCTTGAAGCCAGAGGGCCTAACACTCTGAGAAGGTGTTTCTGAACCTAATTTCAAAAAACATAATAATACAAATAAACTGCCAGGGCTCCTGGTATTTTAGGGTAGTGTTTTCTTAGGAATTAGTGAATGTGGACATATCTAATCTTAAAGTTAACACTTTAATCATAATTTAGCAGTGTTCAGTTTGCTCCACCTCTGACCCTGTTTCAGATATCAGTTGCAAGCATCCCATTCTCTCGTGGAGGAGAGGAGTTACCCGAACTGCAGAGTTTTCGACGGAAAACAAACATCCACTTCTAAGCTCCTGGATGCTCTTCTTAGGCTCTGTGGTTTCTTGTTAGAAGGAATTTTTTTTCCTCCTCTTAAGATTTTTAAAGATGGCTCTACCAATTCCAAGAAGTTATGTAAGGAGTCTTCCCTGTCATAACCAGCTCTAAATTAGCCACCTGTAAGGAAGGAAGTCCTGGATGATACAAAACAGCAGGGAATCCAGCAAAAACTATTACTAAGAGCTAACACATTCATTTTTTTTTTTTTTACTATGGGTCAGATTTTTACCTCTAATCATAATATATATAGATTAGTTTACTTTCCTAGCAACCCTAAGAGGCAAAAATTACTAGCCATATTTTACAGATGAGGAAACTGAGGCAGAGAGAGGGCAAGTTACTTGCCCAATATCATACAGCCAGGAAACGGCAGAGCAAGGATTTGAATCCAGGTTGTCTGGCTCCAGGACCCATGCTCTCAGTGACTCTAGGTGCCACCTCTCCAGTGAATTCTAGCTAGCCTTAAAATGCAATCTGAGATAGTTTCTCTTTCTTTCTTTCTCTCTCTCTCTCTCTCTCTCTCTCTCCCTCTCTCTCTCCCCTTTCGCTCATCACGTGCTCCATTATGGGCCTATTCCACACTCTTAGTTCAGCCCAGGAAGGATAGGAGCTCCCGGGTGATAGATGATCCACAAAGCAGGTGATCTACTGATGCATTTGGGATAATCAGGAACTGACCAGAAGTGTAACAGCTACTTCAGATACATCCGTCCTTATTTCTCAGGGGAAAGGCTTCTTTTTCTGCCCCACAACCTCATGGTGAATTTTAGATCCAAATGTTTGCAACCCTCCTGAAATCTAAATCCTAGGGATTCGGGGCATGAGTGGGAAAATAAATTGGAAAATTGGAAAAGAAAAAGGAGTTTCCACATTCCTCAAAACGGATGGTTCTCAAATTCCCGAGACAATGTTGGGTAAGACGTTGAAGTTCAACATTGCTAGACATAGCTGTAGTCTGAACAGTTTCTCTGCAAACAATAAATTTTATCCGAATTATTTTACTGCTTATAAGTTTCTATGACACTATTCCTTTTGTTTTGCTGTACGCTGTTTGTGCATGAAATTTTTTTTCTTTAGTTTTCATTTTCCCAGAAGGGTTGCTCACTCGATGGTGAGAGGTTCTGTTCTGAATGGACCAGAAGAGAACTATGGTCTGGCAGGAAAGGGGCCAGAGTCAGTGGAGGGGAAGGCTCACTGAGACCGCCTCCAAAGACAAGCTCAGGGAAAGTTCTCGGCCTCCTCCAGTGCCAAATAGGGACAGAGAACGGGCAGCAAGAAATCAGGAACAAGAGGAAGGGCTGGGAACGGGGAGCAGGAAAAGCTACAAAGCATCAGCTGAATCCTGCCTTTTTCCTTAGAGCAGAAAAACAACTCTCTGTTTCTTCTTCACCACATACCCACAGACGCTTATAAACCACTGTGGGGTACACTGGGGTCAACTGAGGCAAAAAAGAACACCTTCCCTTCTCCTCCATCCTGTCTCTTCAAGATCAAGTCACAAGGCGGAGCAACACAGCAGGATGCAAAATGAGCCATCGCTCACCGTGGAAGGCAAATGAGCATTCCCCTTAGTGTAGAGAGAATCCAAACACCTGCCTCCCTTAGCAATGCAAAATCATCTTTCCAATTAAATGAGCTAGCTGTCGTACCAAAATTATTTTATTCATATAGCAACTAGGACAAAATTATATGATGTATATGTATATATGCAATAATCTCACGTGCATATGTACATATGAATGCACACCATGTACACGTCAGAATATTGCATGTGGTGTGTGAGAGTAAAATAACATCAGGTATAGCTTAAATCTACCTTCCTGACTTTTGAATGAAATTTGGCTCTCAATCTTAATTTTATTTTCTATAATCATTCATTCAACACATATTTACTGAGCACCACCGTGTACTGACCACTGTGCAAGGCACTCTGTGGTAAAGGGGAAAAGCAGACATACTCCCCACCACAGTGGAAGAGACAGGTGGCTATCGCCTGCCACTGTGGCCACAGGCTTCTCACCACCTTTGCTCCCCGTGGATCTGACTCCTGCACGCTCTGCCTTCCTGGAAGCTGCCCCACAGCCGTCCTCGCCACGAGCAGAAAGAGTGGGTTATGTTCCTCCTCTACAGGGCGGTGCAGACAGGCAGAAAAAAAAGGCAAATGAGGTCCAGAAACAGGCAGCCCCTGAAATATAAGTACCCCAAGTCTGATCTGCTTTGCCTACAACATCCACTCTCGGTGGTGCGGGACAGGGGAGGTAGAACACCGTGAATACGGAAGAGGGGGAACCGTGTCTCATTCTGGGGCAGCCCCGACAAGGGAAGGGACCCAGGCCCTGTGCACTTCATTTCATTTCTCCACACCCTCTCCGATTACTCACAAGGGTGGTGTCTAGCAGGAAAGGCATTTTCTTCTTCCCTTAGTTCTCTCATTCTCCACGCCCCTCCCTACCAGTTGCTCCTACCCCACCCTGCAAGGTACTACTGTTTGTGGACCAGTGGCTTTGATCATAATTACCTGGTAATTATGAAGGACTTCGAACCTAATGACTCTAAATCTTGACCAAGATTGATGCAGTTCTGGCTAAAGGACAGGTCCGGTGCTAGACAGAGGGACATTAAGGCAGACACTTGGACCTACAGGCCCCTCACTTCTCACGCAGCTGTGCGGGGGGCCTCCTGGCACCCACAGACCGGGATCCACCGAGGGCAATGGTAACGAATGTGGACAGAGGAGAAAACCAACTTCCCTAAAGTTCAGCTCCGCCTCCCACCTCCTGATAATGCAGGGAGATGGAGAAACAGTCCCTGAAGTGCCTTCAAAATATTATTTAAAAAACAAGAAAACTTTTGAAAGTTCTTATTATAGACATTTTTATAATGGAGGCCCATGTATCCACCACTTGGTTTCAAAAATTATCACTACATGGCCAATTTTGCTTCCTCTACACTCCCCACCTTATTTACTGGATTATTTTTAAGCAAATCCCAGACGTCATATAATTTTATCCATAAGTGCTTTAGTATGTCTCTCTAAAAGATGAAACCTCCTTCTTAACTCTACCTAAGCTAACAATAATCTTTTAATATCAAATATCCAGTAAGGGTTCATATTTCCCAATTCTCTCACAAATGTCTTTAAAGAAAAAAAAAACAACTTCTGGCCGGGCGCAATGGCTCATGCCTGTAATCCTAGCATTCTGGGAGGCTGAGGCAGGTGGGTCACTCAAGGTCAGGAGTTAGAGATCAGCCTGAGCAACAGCGAGACCCCCGTCTCTACTAAAAATAGAAAGGAATTAGCTGGACAATTAAATATATATATATATATATAGAGAGAGAGAGAGAGAGAGAGAAAATTAGCCGGCCATGGTGGTGCATGCCTGTAGTCCCAGCTACTCGGGAGGCTGAGGCAGGAGGATCGCTTGAACCCAGGAGTTTGAGGTTGCTGTGAGCTAGGCTGACACCATGGCACTCTGGCCCGGGCAACAGAGCCAGACTCTGTCTCAAAAAAAAAAAAAAAAAATCTCTTCTTCTAAGAATCTATTGGAATTTTTATTTTGTCGCTTTTCACATTTGCTAATAATTTGGCTTCAGTTTAAATGTTTCAATCCATTTCATTTTTAAAAAGTGTTATAAGTTTTGCATATAAAACATGTTGTCTTCTATTAGTATAGAGTATTATATGAGGCTGTGATCTGCAGTTTTGTGATAAGTGTATTCATATCGCTCCTCACAGAGTGATAGCATTTTTGCTTTACATTGATCATAGCATTATGTAAAAATAGAAATGCTTGAAAATTAAACATGGAATCAAAATGAAGTATATTCTAAATATTTTTTCATTTTTATATATTAAAGGAGATGAAAATGGAAATGGAAAATATGGCTAAGAGTGAAGACACTTTACATTCTGAGGTGAAAAGAAAAAGTCATTCTATGTTACGTGAAATGAATGAGAATTCTGGAATGTAAAGCTTAATTTTGGTGCTTTAGTAGCTAAATTTTTAATAAGGATATTATAAAAACAGCTAGTCCAAATATAAATTCCAGTAATAATAAGTCATAAATATGTGCTTTGAAGCAAAATATCAAAGTGAATAAAAATTGGACATCAGTTGGTGTTTGTATTTTTAAAAACTAGAATATCTTGAGATATGGAATATGTAATCACTTATAAGTATTTTGAAGTTTTGCATGTATTTTTATAAGTTTTAGCATTTATTCCTAGAATTCTCTTGTCATTAACAGGTATTGATTAATTCCATTAATTAACAATGCTGCATTTTGATGTAATTTAGAAATTTTTTATCAAAATTGAAAGACAAGTAATGCATTAATTTTGAAGGTGATTTTTGTTTTTGAGAGAGTCTCACTCTGTCGCCCCAGCTAGAGTGCAGTGGCATCATCATAGCCCACTGTAACTTCTCAGATTCCTGGGCTCAAGCGATCCTCCTGCCTCACAGCCTCCTAAGCAGCTAGAACTATAGGCACACACCACCACATCCAATTAATTGTTTAATTTTTTTGTAGAGACAGAGTCTCACTCTTGCTTAGGCTAGCCTCAAACTCCTGACCATAAGTGATCCTCCCGCTCAGCCTCCCAGAGTGCTTGGATTACAGGCTTGAGCACTGTGCCTGGCCCATAATTTTGAAGGCATTTAAAAGTGAAAATGGGCCGGGCGTAGTGGCTCCCACCTGTAATCCTAGCACTCTGGGAGGCCGAGGTGGGTGGATCGCTCAAGGTCAGGAGTTTGAGACCAACCTGAGCAAGAGCGAGACCCCATCTCTACTAAAAAATAGAAAGAAATGATCTGGACAACTAAAAATATATATATGTATATAAAAATTAACCGGGCATGGTGACGCATGCCTGTAGTCCCAGCTACTTGGGAGGCTGAGGCAGAAGGATTGCTTGCGCCCAGGAGTCTGAGGTTGCTGTGAGCTAGGCTGACGCCACGGCTCTCTAGCCCAGGCAACAGAGCAAGACTCTGTCTCAGAAAAAAAAAAAAAAAGTGAAAATGGATTTTATGATTGTAGGAGGCAACACAAGACTCAGGCAAAACACTGGCTGAAATCAGTGACCGATACGGAGCACCTAACTTGAGCAGAGTGGAAGAACTTGATGAGCCAATTTTATCTGATGTAAGTATCAAAATGTTTTGTAAAAATCAGATTTTTTAAAAAAACTTAGGTAAAGCCTAGGGAATATGAGGCCAAGGTTGGTCGACAAATGGGCCTCTTGCTTCACAGACTGAAAACCAGTTCCCTGGTTGCTGACCATATTCCTAACTGGCATTCTGCCTTTTTGTGAAGTGTGTCACTGGCATATCTATATCTATAGTTTAGACTCTGAAAATTGCAAAACTTCCCCAAAATGTGTTTTTAAAATCATGTGTGAAATGTATAATCTTTAAATGTGGAAGGGGGATTACTATTTTATTTCTCAGTAGCAAACCCTAGAACCAAATAAATATCCTAATGACAGTGCATGCTTTAATAGTATATAAGTACATTTGTTTACTTAACAAACATATCTTGTCTTCTGTGTACCAGGCACTGTGCCAGATGCTGTTGTGAATAAGACAGTCTTATACCTTGTGGAGTTTACTGTCTGGGGGCGGGGAACAGACAATCAGACAAGCATTCAATAGTCATTGTTAGAGTGACCAGGTGATTTATTGTCTAAACTGGTATGTTTTTGAGGAGGCAAGGAGGGTATTAATAATTGAGCCATACCAGCAAGTATAAACCAGGATTGTCGTGGCAGGAGGGGAGAGTGGGTGACTTCGGTCAGTGTGCACTAACAAGGTGAGACAGCTGGCACAGTCAAGGAAGCTTGGTCAGGGAAGGCTTCCCAGAGAAAGTCAAGGATCTGTTACCGAGTGGTGGCGTGGGAGGCTGAGGATGGTGTTCGGGGCAGAGAGGAGGGGGTCTGGAGGGAGTGAGGCAGGAAGGGTTGTGGGATGAGGCTGGGAGAAAGCAGGGACCAGACCAAGCAAGGACTTGTAATTCCCACTCGGGAGCTTAGATTTTATCCTAAGGGCAGTGGAGGCTGATATGTTCAGAACTGCGTGTTAGAAAGACCATCTGGCTACAGTAAGGCAAAGAGAGTGGAGGAGTTGGTTTGAGACCAGTTAGGAGGTATGGTAGTAATCTAGAGAAACAAGACAGCGACAGCCTGTAGCCAATGGTGTTTTCAAGAGCTGTTCAGAACATGGAGCTGGATGGACTTGGGGCTAGTCTGTTGTGAATACATTTTTATTAAATGTCTGCCATGATGTGTCACTGTGCAAAATCACTGAGGACATGGGCCAGTGGGGCAGGTGCTCTGAGGGACAGAGAAGGGAGACCTGATCTAGTCTGGATGAATCTTCTTGCGGAAGTGAAGCTCAAGATTAGCCTGAGATGAGCCCAGAGGAGGGATAGAGCAAGATGCTTTCAAGGGACTGAAATAGTCGAGGATTGTGGCGAGGTTGCATGGAGCTAGGAGAAATGTGTGATTTATGGCTGGAGAGGTGGAGAAAGGCCAGGTCATGCTGGCTTCCATGTGTTGCCAGGGAGTTTGGACTTAAGTGCCTTGGGAGTTATTGAATGGATTTAAGGATTTGATCTGTGTTTTTATAAGGTGTAGATAGATTTGGAGAGAGGCAGGAATGGAAAAGGGAAACCACTTAGGAGGTCGTTGCAGTCATCTGATTGCAAGACAACCAGGGTTAGACAGCAGAGACAGAACTGAGTGGATTTGAGATTGGCTCGCAGGATAAGGGAGAGAGGGGGTCAAGAGAAAGCCTAAATTTCTTCCCTGGGCAAATGAGCTAGGAGTGTTACCATGTGGTAAGTTGATGAATATAAGAAGAGGAAGTAGGTTTTTTGAAAACGATGGCTTCAGTTGCAGAGATGTTGCCTTTCAGGCGGCTCTGAAATCTGCAGACGAAAAGGAGCAAGACCAGCTGATGTCTGCTATGGGTCTAGAGGACAGGAAAGGGGCCCAGGCAGAAGATATAAATTCAACAGTCATGGGCATATGTGCTAGGTGACAAAAGGGGAATGAGTCAATACCTAGGAGAGTGTGCAGTGCGTGCAGGCCTGGGGACTGAGGGAGACACCATGAGAAATCCCAACGTTTAAGGGGTGGAAGAGAACTTAACAAGAATGAGATAGCATAGCAAGAGAAATAGAAGAAGGGATGGAATAATAACTACCTCGAGAGCATAATTTATGATCATATTCTATTTGAAATTATCTGAAACTCTCGGCTTCATTCCCATAGTCACACAGAAACTACCTAAACTCTGTTTTCTTTGGCTTGTACCTTTTCACAGTTCTAATTGTATTAAAGCAAATTTACTTTTTATTTTGCTTTTAGGTTGCATTAAACATTGACCAAGATTTGTAGGAGCAACCATCCTAAGTGCAATAAATGTATATGCTTGTTTCAAGTTTCAAATCATGAGGTCCCCAGTTTGTATGTTTTTCCTCCAGACTTGAACTCTACTTCTTTTTTTCCTCTGAAATCACGTTTACAAATGGGCTTCAAGGGTAGCCTTGATATATGTTGTTTTGGATCCCCTAGTGCAACTGGTTATGTGTATGATTCCACTGGGAAAACGGGAGAGTTTGCCGAAGCAACCAAAAGGGGCAAAGGGGAGACAAGCTGACGTAGCATGTGCATCTGCGCGTGAGCAAGGCAGCCTGAGAGGGCAAGTTGCTGTGTGCGAACCAGGCCGCCACTGTGCGGGGAGTATTCAGAAGTATTCAGCATGCTCTTGGTATGGTGTCTCTTCCTGGGAGTGAACTGCAGAGCTTTCCCCAGTTCGCTGGGAGGGGATGCTTCGTAGAACCACTTAATCTACGCTTGGGTGAGGGGGCTGGGATGGGGAAGAAGCGCTTCACCACTCTCCAGCTTAGTTGGTTCGTCCACACCCAGGAACAGATGTGGGGGCTTCCCCTTTCTCACTCTCTGCCCAGCTGGGTGTCCAGGGTCCCCTCTTCCTCTTTGGGGTCTGCGGAGTCCAGGCATGTTGTAGGAAGTTTCCACATAGAGTGAATCGAATGGGACCAAACAAAGTTTTGGGGGGTGAAGAAGCAGGGTGTCTTTCGGAACAATGAGTGGGCTCAAATCCTGGGGCAACTGTGGAAGGGAAGATCTCGCTGGCTACAGGCCACATGCTCTTGGTCCCTTTGAAGTTTCAGATCTATCCTTGGATTTGTGGGAGAACCTAACTTCCTTTACAAAATTCTTCCAAATCTAAGTCTATGATATGTGTCCTTTCTGTTCTTAAAGGCCCATGCATGAAAGCACAAATGCCGGAAACAGACTCCTCTCTTTTTAGGTTTTATTTTTGTTTATAATATGCTTTTCCCGAGGCAATGAGAACAGAATAGCCCAGTTGCTTACATGGTGCTATGGTTGAATGTGTCCCCCAGAGTTCATGTGTTGGAAGCTTAATCCCCAGTGCAGCAGTGTTGAGAGTGGGACCTTAAAGAGGCGATTAGGTCACGAGGGTGACATGAGTGGATTAAGTGGGTTAGTTAGCGTGAGAGTGGGCTTGTCATAAAGGCAAGCTTGGCCCCCTCTCGCTCTCTGGCTCTTCCACCTTCCGCCGTGGGATGATGCCACAAGAAGCCTCTCACCAGATGCAGCCCCTCGACCTGGGACTTCCTAGCCTCTGGAATTGTGAGAAATAAATTTCTTTTCTTTCTACATCACCGAGTCTACGGTATTCTGTAATAGCAAGGCAAAATGGAGGGACACCTGGCCAGCTGGGGCGTGGTGGGGTGTAAAGGAGGAGCTCAGAGCTTCTTCTGGTTGCTCTCACGGACCCAGAGAGTGGGAGAGCAGGAGGCCACCTGTTTTGGGGACACTGGAACTGACATCATTGGTATATCTTTCAGGAGGCCAGCAGCTGAGCCACATAATTAATGTATACAAAGTAATAACCTTACTCCGAAGTGTCATCCTCATTAAAAATATTCAGGTACAGGCCATTGAAAACAGCAAATAAAAAACAAAACCATAAGCTTTTGAAAATTCATTTTTTGTGAAAATAAAATTAAACCAAGTATTCAGATATTAATACATTGAATTAAATTTATTTCTAATTGTGTATTTTTTTACCTTCTCTCTTTTTTTATTTTTTATTTCAGCATATTATGGGGATACAAATGCTTAGGTTACATATATTGCCTTTGCCCCACCCAAGTCAGAGCTTCGAGCGTGTCCATCCCCCAGACGGTGCGCACCGCACCCATTAGGTGTGAATAGCCCCATCCCCTCTCCCCCCTCCCACCTCCCGACACCCAGGGAATGTTACTACCGTATGTGCACATGGTGAGTACATGCGGTGCTTGTTTTTCCATTCTTGTGACACTTCGCTTAGTAGAATGGGCTCCAGCTCTATCCAGGATAATACCAGAGGTGCCAGATCACTGTGGTTTTTGTGGCTGAGTAGAACTCCGTGGTACACATATACCACATTTTATTAATCCACTCATGTATTGGCAGGTACTTGGGTTGTTTCCACATCTTTGCAATTGTGAATTGTGCTGCTATAAACATTCTAGTGAAGATGTCTTTTTAATAGAATGTCTTTTTTTCCTTTGGGTAGATACCCAGTAATGGGATTGCTGGATCAAATGGTAGTTCTCCTTGTAGCTCTTTGAGGTATGAAATTATAACTATTTCTGCTACCACTAGATGTCACAAAGAATCAATTTTTAAAGGCCTCTTGCAGTCATTTTGAAATATTTCTTCTTATACAGAAATAAGGTTTTTTAGTATTCACAAGTATAAGGAACAACTTTTAAATTTTAAAATTATTGTAAAATAGTTCAAATATCCAGAAGAGTACACAGAATAATATCAGTAATGTCTTTTTAGCCCCAACCAGATTTAACAAATATTACACTTCTACTTTTTAAAAAATTGACAAGTTTTTTAAAAATAAAATCTTACACTAAATGTTGTCTCTGCACTCCTCTTCCATCCCATTCTTCTCATTTCTTGCCCACAGACAGCCATTGTCTTGAGATCAGTGAGTATAATTCCCAGTTACACATCCTTGATGTTTTTATGCGAATGTATATTTATTTATCCATAAATAAGATTGTTTTTGGGGGGTGAGATTTTAACTTAATGTTAAATGGTATCATCCTATAGTTATCATTCTGCAACTTGCTTTCTTCATTAAGCATTATATTTTTAAGATTTATCCCTGCTGATATGTGTATTAATATATCCACTTCATTTGTTTTAACTGCTGCGTAATATACAATTGTATCCATTCTTCTATTGGTAGGTGTTTAGATGGTTTTAAATGCTTTATTTGTATAAATACATACATCTATGTGTATATCTCTGTGCAAATGTGTCCATTTGAGGAAATGGGATGTTTGCACATTATCCTTTGATTCTCAAGTGACACTGTACTAGTAAACCAAGGACTGCCAGACACACCTTTCTAGAGAATGTTATCAACGAATCCCCCTAGGATCCTTCTGACACAGTCTCCTGTTGGAACAGGAGAATTAATGTGTGAAGTTCCTCTATTGGTTCTTAACATATTGACTGCCACACTAGAAAATAAAATTGCCATCGTGTTTTATTACAAAAATAGAATAGAAACTTGGAAAACAGGACGATCCTTTCTAATTTAATGAAAAACGAAATTTATTGACTTTTATTCATTTAATCCACGTTTTTAAAATTAACTTGTCAGTATTAATTGTAACAACAAGAACATCAACAAGTAAGATTTTCATGAACCAACTGCAGCGCTTTGCCCAGGTTTTGCTTCACCAGGCCCCAGGCTCGAAACTAGCGTGAGTTAAATATAACTCACGTGACAGTTAAAGTGTTAAACTTTAGCATGTATCCAAATCTGCTGGAGGGTTTCTTAAAAATGCACTCCCATGTAAGTCATTAAGTTGGGGCTGGGGCTGGAGAATTTGCATTTCTAACAAGCTCCCAGGTGCTGCTGCTACTGCTGGTCAGCACTGGCACTTTGGAAAATGTTGCTCTAGAGTATGTAAGGCACACTTGTGCAATGCCTGGGGCACAGGTTGTGACCATTCTCAAGCTACTTGATAATGCTAGATTGCTTTCCCAAGTGGTCACATGAGTTTATAATCCTGCCAGCAGGATATAGGTCGTTCCTGTTATGACATATCCTTTTCCATACTTGGTAATGTTACACGTCAACATTTTTCTGCCCATCTCAGGAGTGCAATGTGGTAGTTTCTTTGTCGTTCAATTTGCATTTTCCCGCTTGGTGAGGTCACACATCTTTTTCTGTTTATTGGACAATGGATTTGCTCTTTCAGGAATTGCATGTTCATATTATTTGCTGATATTCACTGTTGATTTCTCTCTCTTATTTACTTTCTTTGTTGGATGTATGTGTTGGGAAATCTCTCAGGTGGCTGCTCGCCTTTTGGTCTTTACTGTTTGGCAAAAATGTTAAGTTTTGTTTAAATGCATTATTTTTATTCATGTTTTATGCTTTTTTTGGTCTTATTTAAAAATTAATGAGCTATTATTAATTCTGAAAAGAACTTATAACATGTAGTTTAAGGATTACCTTTAAAAATTATTTTCATGTCTTTTAGTTTACATTTTTAAAGTTAATTGTCTTCAAGTGTAGTCAATAGTCAAGGTGACAGTTTAAAAATCAGGTAAAGCACCTTTTACCAGTTATATTGAATAATGAAAATTCCAGTTCATGTACTTTGATGATATTGCTGAAATGATATTTTAAGTGCTAAAAATGAGCATATAACAATTTAAACATCTCAAACTACTTTTACCCTGGTCATTATTTTTGGCCCTTTAATTTACTGATTAAACACTTCCTTCAAGGACAAAAGGGAAACATCTTTTGAATCAAAGGACTCTGTAAGTTAGTGCAGCAGGACTTACTAGGTGGGAGGTGTCCAGTGAGTGACTTCTGGTGTAGCTAGGCTAACGGTGGTTGGCAGATGAGATTTTACAAGTCACCGGAAATCCTTACATACTCCAGAGTGTCTCCTATGTGGCCACACTGGCCGGAGGGGCACCAACTAGATATTTATTTGCATCAATACTATCTTGAGATCCCTGATGTTATGATTCATTCACTTAAAAGGAAGAGAGCACCTACTATGCACCAGGAATGGTACACAAGATATTTTGCCTTGTCCCTACTCCTTTTATAGGGTAGATATTATCCTCATTTATAGAGGCAGAAACAGAAGTTCAGAGAGTTATTTAAGCGTCTGAGATTTCTCACAGCTGATCATTGAGAGAACTGAGATGCAAACCCAGGTTTTTCTGACTTTACAACTTTCCTGCTACCACTATGTTCTCTCAGTAGTATTCCATCAGAACTTACTGTGTTTATCAGCATCACTAGCTATTCACACTTTAGTGTAAAGTGGCCCAGGCTTTTTTACTAAACCATGAAACCTAGCTGAATTGGATAAACTAGGGGAATAAATGAGCAGGTGGGATAAACTAGGGGAATAAATGGGCTGGTGCCGGAGGGTTTGAACTTGGCCGTAATACCTTCTGAGAGCCAAGGACAGGATGGCGTGGCAACCAGAGAGGAGGGAGCTCACTTGCTTTGGCCTTTTTTTTAAGGTAGTGCTTCTCAAATCTGACTTTCTTATAAATTAGTGGGGGATTTTGTGAGAGTGTAGATTCTAATTCCTGAGTCTAAGGTGGGGCCCCAGATCCTGCATTTCACACAAGCTCGCAGGTGATGCTGAGGCCGCTAACTGAGGAACTAACAAGGCCTGGGGTATGCTCAGAACGTGTGAGTGGTGGGGGCGGACTGGAGAGGAAAGGAAATGTGTTTGATAGACGCTGGGGTTGCTGGAGGCATTCGAGGGCAGAGCCTTCTAAGTAAGGTGGTGGAGGGCTGCTTCAGGTGGGGACATGGGTGGTGGGTGGGCACAGGCTTGCAATGCTTTTGGCCCACGCTGCAGCTTCCAAGCCCAGCCTGAGCACGGTGTCACTTTCTCCTTGATGATATCTGATGACTCATTAGATTCAGTACAAGTTATCCTTATGGATCAAGAGCCAGTGGAAGCAAAGGGCACGCCTTTAACCTGCATTTGGGGAAGGCAAAAACATAAAGTGTAGCTAGAATGTTTGTACCCTCACAATACCTTGGAATAATAATATATATAAAAAAAAGGACAATAATGCTTTGCAAATGTATAAAAACTACTCTCAGCATCATGTATCTTGGATTCTGTATACTTATTCTATAAGCTGTG
>CAUYSK010126093.1:0-21394 GCA_963575035.1 Avahi laniger | reverse complement strand
GGGACTACAGGCATGCGCCACCATGCCTGGCTAATTTTTTTGATATATTTTTAGTTGTCCAATTAATTTCTTTCTAATTTTAGTAGAGACGGGGTCTCGCTCTTGCTCAGGCTGATTTCGAACTCCTGAGCTCAAACAATCCACCCGCCTCGGCCTCCCAGAGAGCTGGGATTACAGGCGTGAGCCACCGCACCCGGCCTCTTTTCAGCTATTTTAGAATTATTCTAGATTCCATTCTCTCATTAGTCAATAACACTTGATTCCTCTATTATTTTTCTTCCTAGAAACCTTGTAAAAAGCTTTGTAGTATAAATCTCCTTCTTTTCTTACTTGAAGATCCCTTTTTCTTCCACATTATGAGAAGAGAGAGAATTTATTATTCTCTAGAGAATACCTAGTAGTTAACTCTCAAATTTTGATCAAAGTATGGCCCATTGTTAAACGCAATTAAAATACTAAAGTATCTACAGGACTTTCTGCTTTTCAAAGTACTTTATAACAATTTTCTTTCATTTAATCTGCATTTTATAAAGAAATAAACTAAGGCTTCCCCACACTCCAAAAATCACCCCACTACATAGTTTTAGAGCCAGATCTAAAAATCTGTGTCTTCTGGTGGAAAATTCAGCATTCATTCCACTACAGGAGGTAGTAATTACTCGTTTTTAAATCTTTCGTACATACATATATTTTTAAATTGTTATTAATAGAGAGAAGAAAAGGCAAGAAGAAAATTCTCAGAAGAATCTAGAAAAAGGCATGTTTCGAAGTGCTCACATTCTTCTGGATGAAGAAAAAATAGCAAAAGAAAGAAAAAGGAAACTGAAAGAGTTATTAATCCAAACTTTCAAGGAAAATCAACAGGTGAGATTTGTAATGTCTCTTTATTCAGTGTTCTGAAGTCTAAATGATAAGGAGCTCCAACAGAGATGGGATGAAGTAAACACTAAGCCCAGCTGAGCCTCATCACAAATACCAAAACTGCCCACACTGTTCCGTGCTGCCCAGCTGAGCTGGTACACAGGGCAGTATACCAATCTAAGCTATTCTTTATATATTCTCATGGGGTCCTGGGAAATTGGGGGGATAAATTTAGTACTTCTTCCTAAATTACTCTCTTCAGAATAGCATTTAACTATAATACTAAGGTAGTTCTCTGACAGTTTTTCAAATCCTGGGTTCCAGTTTAATAGTCTTAAGGACCATTGTGTTCTGGATTATTCAGAAGATACAAGAACCAGTTACTGGCCTTTTGGTAGCTCAGATCCTAAAGCAATGATATGCTTATATCTGTTCTTCTCTTTATAATGATCTACATTTTATTTTACTCTTTCTCCCTTTCTTTTTCTTTCTCTTTTTTTAAAAATAACTGGCCAATTTTTTATAGACAGATAAATATTCACCTCAGGCTACTTAAAGCAGTTTTTTTTTTTTTTTTCGATGAAGTGGGTTTGATAAAGGTGTGAATTTGGGGCTTATAACATTTCAGGTAAAAGCAACTACTTGGCAGATTTGTAAATGAAAAGGCTGAATGAGAAAAAATAAATATGTGTATTTTATTTCCTACAATACCCACCCCAGTGCCTTAGGCATTGCTGAAATTCAGTGAAAGTTAATGAAATAAATACATGAATGAATGGATTTAACAAGAGAAAAGAAAATGTTAGGAAGATGTTGAGGGTGCTTGATAAATGTAGGGATAGACTTATAAAGGCCCTGGAAATCAATAGCAGAATATGATATGAAAAACTAAGATATGAGGAAAAAATAAGATGGTCAAGACAGTATTTTTAAAAAAGATAGACACATTTGATGGCAGCATTTTGGACTGAGTGAGGCAGGGAGTTGTAATTATTCAGACATTAAACAACAGAATTTGGTCAGAGTTTTGGCTTCAGGAAAAGAGAAGGAAATGTGGTAGGGGGAACTGTTGGGAGTTGGAATTAACATTTTGAGAAAGATTAGCAAAGACTCTTAGATTCTGCATCCTTTATGAGACAGATGGAGTTAGTATATCCTTCTATAATAACAGTTTAGATTTCTAAGAGAAATGAGTATTCAGGGGCCAACTTGAGAAGGCATAAGGAAAAAGTACCATGATATGTTACCCAATGAATGAGAGATAACTATAACATGTGTTCTCTTAAAAATTAATTTTTAAAGTGTATTGAAGTCCACTGTACAATCACATATGTTTTACATGAAACTGCTAGATACAGATGTTAGTTCCATATACAGAGTTTTACAAAATTAGTGACCCATCTAAAAACAGATTACTTGGTTTTAAAAGGACCAGTGTATTTAAAAGGGGGAAATGAGTATAATGAATAAAGTACTCCTACTTTGCCACAGATTCTGCTTGATTTGCACCTATGCTTTATTATTTTTAAGTTTTTATTACAAAATAATTTTTGACATGCAGAAAAGTTGCAAAAATAGTGCAGAGAGTTCCAGAATACCCTTCACCCAGCTTTTCCCAATGTTAACGTTTTACATAAGCATAGTATAATTATCAAAACTGGGAAATTAACATTGGTACAATACCATTAAATACCATTAACTAAACTATAGAACCTATTAGAATATTGCCAGTTTTTCCACTGATGTCCTTTTCCTATTCCAGACTCAATCCATAATTTCACATTGCATTTTCTTAGCCTTGTCCAGTCTGTGACATTTCCTCAGTTCTTCCTTGTCTTTTATGATCTTGACATTTTTTCAGAGAACTGGTGATATATTTTGTAGAATGTCTCTCAATTTAAGTTTTCTGGTGTTTTCTCCTGCTTTGAGATTTTGCAATTTTGGTAAGAATGCTATATTAAGTGATACTGTACCCTTCTCAGTATATCCTATCAAAGTGTACATAATTGTTGGTGTCAGCCTCAATCACTTGGTTAAGAATGTGTCTGCTGGGTTTCTCCATTGTAAAGTTGTTATTTTTCTTTCTTCATGAGATATTGTGAAACTATGTAAATATCTTGCTTCTCCTTAAACTGTCAGCTATTAACTTTAGCATACATTGGTGGATCTTGCCTGCAATAGTTATTAATGTGGTATTTGTCTAATGGTGATTTTTGTGTATTCCTTATTTCTTCTATATTTATTAACTGAAATTCTTCTAGAAAGAACTATTTCCCTATTTATTTATTTATTCATTTATTTATGCAATTATTTACTTTATTCAATATGGGCTCATTGATATTTATTTTAGTCTATGGCTCATAATCTAGTATTATAGTTGTTTACATTGTGATTCAAATTGATCCAACTTTGGACATTGGGAAATCTTTCAGGTTGGCTCCTTTGCCCTTTCATCATGCTTCCTTCCTTTTTTTCTTTGTGGCACTACGAGATACACCAGGCTCATCTTGTGTTTTCCCTGTCCTAGTCCTGGAATCAACCGTTTCTGTATGGAATCTTGATTCCTTTTATTGGGGAATGGTCTTTAGAAACCAAGATCTGGGTACTAGGTGTGCTGTTACTGGGGTGTCATTGTTTCTAGGCCCTCTCAGACAGAGCTAGAAAATACTATATATGTATGTATATTAACCCACACAAATACATATTAGATTTATTAATATTTCTGTGTTTGTCCATCTGTATATCTATTAAAATCAACAAATTCATACTGGTCACTCAAATTCCAGTACAGCAACACAAGGGTCACGTTATTCTTCCTCCTTTCCTCATTTATAACTTAGTTCTCTGTGTGTGTGTGTGTGTATAAAGCAATTGTGAATTCGTAATGATATTTTCAATAATCCAGCATCACAGGTTTCAGTGTCCCTTTTCCCTCTTTCTCATTTGTAACTTCCTTCTCTGACAGTAAGAAACCTGGCTGTCATTGTCTACACTATATTTACTTATTAGTTCAATCCTAGTATACTGTAAAAGTAGCTGCAGAATTGCTAACCCATACTACTATGGAAACCAATGTACTAACTAAAGCTTAATATTTGTATGGTTATTTTTTTGGTTTTGAATTTATAGTATTCAGTCAAAATATTGTTTTCCAAAGTTACCAAGGTTAGTTGTTTTCTTCCCTTCCTTCTTCAGTGTGATTTCTATTCATTTGTAATATGGTTGTGAACCTTTAATTTAGATTTCCCTGGTGTATATGGGTATAACTGAGACATGATAAAAATCTACCTAGCAGACTTCTCAGGCTTTTACGTAGACTTGGTTGGAGACAGGACAGTCCTCTGGTAAAGGCTACAGGAATAGTCAGGCCTTCTGGGCTCATTATCTTGGTCCCAGTCCTCACTCCTAACCTGGTTCTAAAGGAGCCTGAAGCTGCTCTTGTATAGTGAAACTTGGATACTCAGGAGCCTAGATGTGACCACGGGATGAAAAGGAGGAAAATGCAGTGAGCAGTGAGCAGCTAAATAACTGGAAGCTCTTGTCCGCACCCTCAAAATGTTTCACTGGCATTAGCCTTACAGAAATAGCTATATAGAGCAGTGGCAGGAAGACTTTACAGAATCTGTTTTTAGGAGTTGCTCTATCTCACATTCCTTTAATTCCTGTAATTCTTTGTGCTTTTACTCTGGATTTTATTTGTTCCTCAAAACAATCTCTTAACATCTCATTTGGGCCATGTTATTTAATAGGAGACTTTCTGAGAGAAACTGGCTGTCTTTCCAAAACACAAGTTCAGGTGCAGCACTGTTCAGGCATCTTTCCTACACATTTAATTGTCAAGTCTCGTAGCTTTATCAAGAACATCTGTGTTTTGTATAGAAACTTTCTGCTTCCAGCCTATCCTATTTTCTCTTTGATCTCGCACTGAAATCTCTTGGGGAGATTCAGCAATCCACGTGTCTCTGCTAATTAGCAGAAACAACAAGGGATTAACTATGAAATTCTTACACTATTTGGAAAATGGCCTTCTTAGTTCTTATCCTATTTTGAAATACATTTTTTGTTTTCTTAATAAGATTAGAGACTCCATGATCTTTTCTGCTTGTGAAAAGTGAAGGGAACAATGCAAGATGGGTGACACTAACCTACATCTTAGTTCTCTGGGGGAAGGTTTTGGTTTGCTTTTTGGTTGGATTTTTCTGTTACAGAGTAAGGTAGTAATGACCCAAAGGAATCATTCATTGTTAAAGTTGTGCTTGTGGGGATAGCACCTTCCAAAGTCCACCTCAAACTAAACCAAAGAAATGTGGAGATACTGTATATGGAAAAGAGGCCTGTATGTTTTTTCTGAGGATGATGGAAACGGTAGTTAAATACTTCATTTATATCCCATAACTCCTCTCCAAAATCTTAGTTTTATCAGGACTGCCTGCACACCACTGAAGCAAAACCATTTCTGAGCTGACATATAGCAACCATCCTCTCTGCAATGTTATCTTATGTTTGGAGAGAGAGATGAAGGAAAAAAGCCTCTTTACAAAGAAAACTGCGGAGAAAGAGAAATGCCAGCACACCCACGAAGAATACTGGGATTCATGTAACTCTCCCCTCTAGGTTTATTGCCAAGGGCAATGTGTGGTATACATTTTAGGAAGGGTTTGAAGCATTATATTTTATTTTATGTATCCAACTGTATAGAAATTTTTTATCTACAGTTGTATCAGTTTATTAAGGAGGTTTTTTTCTTGTTTATTTTCTTCTTATGTTCTTTCTTCTCTCACCCTACAAGTAACCCAGATTTCCCGTTCTTACAGAGGGGGCAGTGATGGCCAAGTTATCAAAATACTGGGCTGGTATGCTTTTCAAAGTGCTATGAAGCTTTTTTTGATCCCAGAGGTTCTTATTTTTAACCATATGACTTTTTTTTTTTAAAAGTAGCAATTACTTTTGAAAAAAGTAGCAATTAAATCTTTCTTTTAAAAAATTGAGAAAAGGATGGTCTAGCAGAGAAAAGGTTTTTCAGGAATAGGAGACAACATTGACAAAGGTACAGAGTCATAAATAGTGTGTGTGTGTGTATGTATACACTCTGCAAAGAGAAATGGAAGCAAAAATTACTGTTCAAAATTAAGTGTAATGAGATTGTTTCCTATTTGACCTCAAATTTGGGGATAATAGTGAGACTCAAAGTAAATAATGTTTGTAAAACTCAGAGGAAACTACACAAATGTAAAGTGTGATATTACTATTTAATAAAATGCTTACTAAATTTAAAAACTGAGAAAAGGGTCTTTGGTATAAATGAAGCCCATTCTCTAAAATTTTATGGAGTAGAATATCTTTTCTCCTAAACACTAGACGTTTCAAGTGAATATTTAAAAGGATCTTGAGAGCCATGTGGGTGAGGAACAAATAACATCCCATCATTGTCTTACTGTCAGACTACCCTAGAGGTAAACCAAGCATTTGTCTGATATATTCTGAGGTAAGCTGTGTTCTTGGCATAATTTGTGTGTGTCTGTGGCCAACGGTGGAGAAGGGTGGGCAGAGAACAGGGATTTGGGTGGAGAAGGGGAAGAAGGTGTCAAAGGAAGTCAAGAGGAAGGGAAAGAGAAGATGATGGGAGACAGTAGTTCTGCCTTTCCTAAAAACATGAGATCATGAGAACTGGTCCAGGCTATGTTGGGAAAGGAGCCCTATCCTAATGAGTAGTCAGGTTATAGGCTACAGGTTATAGGCTGTGTATTACAGTCATTTTTCTTTAAAACAGCCCAGAGAGTTTTATTCATTAAGAATTTACTATATGGTGAGACTAAGTGATTGCTTCCAGAAATTCTGCTTCTTCTAGAGTGAAACAGAATAACCATTAGACAATTGCAGCAATATTATTGATTGAAACTTTTTAGCAGAATTAAGCAGCATTTACAAAACGTTCTTATATTAGTGGTACATGTTAACACGGTTACAGGTAAAATGATATAATATTTGATGTCTATGACAGAAGAAAAAAGTTGGTAGGAAAGAGACAAAACAAGATAGGCAAAATGTTGATAATTTTTGAAGCTGGGTGAAGGTTTATTCTTCTGTTCTATTTTTAGGTGTGTTTGTTAAATTTCAGAAATAAGATTGTTTTTTAAAAAAAAGTGTAAAAGAGGAAAGAAAAAAATTTTAAATAAAGAAGTAAAGAGGGCATCACATCTTCTGGGATATAACAGAAGTAATTTTTTGTCCATAGCCAGTAGTAGCATTTTGCACAGCAATGGTCACCAAAGTTAAGACCTCTAGGCTTTTCTATGGAACCCAGCAGCAAGTGAGTCTTACTGTGTTCTGGAAACTGAATGTATTTCCTCTAATGCAGTTAGTTATAGGAGTATATATGGTTGCAGGCTACAGGAGTGCTGTGGTTTCCTCTCTTTTCTTTGAGGCAAGATTATGAAAATCAGGAATATGATGGGTCACAGGGTACTGTTTTTCCATGGCAAAATTCAGTGCTTCTCCTTCCCACTGAAGATTGATTTTGCCATGATAGATCCTCCTTTCTCCAGCCCCCAGGCACTTCATCGGGTCTGTGGAGTATTTTGCCCAACTATCGTGGCCCCCAAAAAGAAAACAAAAGTTGGGGATTATTGCTTCCTTTTGTAGCCATAGGATTTCTTTTCCTGTTGCCCTGGAAACAGCAAGGAGTTACTTGGGGGTGGGGGTGGGGGCTGGGAGGGAATGTAGATTTCTTGCTGACATTCAAGCCTCGGCCAACTCCTCTAGACTACTAGTTGTACCACAGTTAGTTCCATTCAGCAAAAATAAATTGCAAACTTGTTGACATTTTTGTCCTCTTTACAATTCATTGTTTATTTTTCTGTGACAGAGAATTTTGATGCAATTATCAGTGAGCTTTCTGACAAAAGGGAAATAGCTAAGGAATTTTGATGAGTTACCCAGTTCATTAATCAGAACAAGCATCTCTAGTGACAGGGTTAGAATTACAATGAAGATTAGATAGCAAATTGCTGTTCCACCTAATGTCAATCATTCCCAGTGACAGCAGTGTGATTACACTTCAGGGAAGAGCTTTTCTTGCCAACAGAACAAGGGCAACTCCAGTGCAGGTAATAAATTTAGCAGGGCAAGCTGTCATTTCTTCTCTTCAGTGGAATCCTTAACAACCAAATGATGTCTTGTGGAAGATTTTGAGGAGAGGAAACCATTTCACTTTAAAACTTTCTAAATTTCACCTTGTAGTATTTTATTTTAGAAATTATTATAGATATATACTTAGGAACAGTTCTTTCCACAGTGATTTTCTGTATTTTATTTACTTATCTCAAACGTGAATTATCACCACAACAATGATAAAGAGATGGTAGAAGTTAGGAAGAGAATGCTATATTTGAAAATCTACCGGAATAAAAACATGGTACAAAAATAAATGAACTAGGAGAGAAATGGAGGGGAGTCAGAATAGTTACCTGGCTAGTTAAAACTTTAAGTTCTCTTGACTTAAAAGAAAAAAAGTAATCCTCTTCCAACCCAGTTATGGTTTTAAATAATAGCTCTGTTCAAAGAGCGAAAAGATAGAGCACTGTTGTAGTTCCAGAATGTAGAACTGAAGAGGAGAAGCAGGCCTGGGAGCAGCAGGGGGCGGGAGGAGTAGAGAGAATAAATAGATCATGTCTGTGGAAATGTGCCACTTCTCGGCCCTTCTAAATAAAAGCAGAGAGTTAGCATCTTCTTCCAGAGAAGACAGGACTGCAAGTATATTCCTTTCCCAAATATTTTCTTCCGAGAATATTTATGGGACTCTTGTTTACCTGAATAATGTTTGCTATGAATCAAGAATAACTAAGCAGCTATTCTTGATTCATGCTTTGCTTTTTTATTTAAATTTTAATAGGATTGCCCCCACTGCTAGGTATTTATTCAAAGGAAAAGAAGTCAGTATATCAAAGAGATGCCTCACTCGCGTGTTTATTGCAGCACTATTCACAAAGATATGGAGTCAACCGAAGTGTTCATCAGCAGACAAATGGGTAAAGAAAATGTGGTGTATATATGGCATGGAATATTATTTGGCCATAAAAAAGAATGAAATCATATAATTTGCAGCAACATAGATGCAACTGGAGGTCATTATGTTAAATGAAATAAGCCAGGCACAGAAAGACAAATATCGCATGTTCTTACTCATATGTAGGAGCTAAAAGAGTTGATCTCATAAAGGTAGAGAGTAGAATGATAGATACTAGAGGCTGGGAAGGGTGGGTGGGTGGCAGGGATCAGGGAATGAGGAGACATAGGTTAACAGGTAAAAACATACAGTTAGATACAAGGTATAAATTCTGTTGTTCAATAGCAGAGTAGAGTGACTATAGTTAACAATGTAGATTGACTAGTACATTTCAAATTTATAGTTAGCAATATAGAGTAGAATGACTATAGTATACTTCATAGTAACTAGAAGAGAGAACTTGAATCATTTCCAACATATAGAAATGATAATATTCGAAATGATGAACATCTCAGATACTTTTACTTGATCATTACACATTCTGTAAATGTAACAAAATATCTATATATACCCTATAAATATGTAAAATATTATGTATCAATAAAAAAAATAAAATTTTTTTAATGGGATTGCTTTTTTGAACAGGCAGGAAAAATACCAATAGCAAGTCAATTTCAAGAAAGCAGTGGCTATATGAGTCTGTCACTTTGCTGTTGTTAACTTCTGAATGGTAAAACTGTATTATACCTTTAAAACCAGGCATTTTGCTCTCAACGTCTCAACTCAAAATTTTCTTACCTAAATTCAGATATGTTCCTAACCAATGCTTTTCTACCATGGTAAGTTATATGTAGAGTTTCTTTTCATTATAAAAGGAGCAAAAAAATTGCCCTTCCTTTTTAGGAGAGACTTTTTGCCTACTATATTAGAAACATCAGGGTACTTAATTCCTTAGGTGTACCACTAATTCTTTACTTTGTGAATTTAGTCATTATACCTTCCTCTACTTGAAGTTTTAGTTTGGTAAGATAAATCATAATAATATCTACAATTTCTATTTTGTAATGATGGTCTACAAATTAATAAAATAGTACATGTAAATTGCTTTGAACTTCACAGAGAAAAGGACCATAGAAATTCAAGGACACTATTAATAGTATTGTTATTGTCAAGGTGGATTACGTTTGTACTATTTCATCATTAGAAATAACCCGAGAGTTAAATTAGAGATGGCTATGCATAGAATATTACACCAAGGCATTAAAGAAGAATCTCTTAAATGAATCTCGCAAATAGACACCAGATATTTTCTTTTGACCATGGCATACAAGTTAACACCACTTTTTTCTATGCCATATTTTATAGAGCAGATAAATAAGGGAAAAAGCATACCCCCTCAACCTGGACCCTGTGTGTCTTCTCCTTGTTATGGCTGAAGGCTTATCCAGTAGTCAGTATATCTCCTTTCCTTCCTCCCTCCCTTCCTTCCTTCCTTCTATCCTTTCTTCCGTTCTTCCTTTCAGAGATCTAAAGTGAAAGTCTGGAAAATGTGTCCTCTGACATAATGGAAAGGGAATAAGGGCTTTTAAAAATTTGCCATCATTCCTCCTAATGAGAAATTATAATAAAGAATATTGTGTAGTTTGTCTAAATGGGAATATAACTGACCGCCATTCTGGCCAAATGGGCTATTGCTAAGAATTCTAGCATATTCTCCCTTACATTATTGGTCTTTTTATTTATATATCCTCTCTCCCTATAATCTCTCAAAAGTAGAGATTATATCTTAAATGATTGTGTTCAGAGTTCCCCAATTCAAACACAGTGGTAGGTGCTTAGTAAAAGTTGAAATGGTGAAAGTTAAATATTTTTAGAGAAAAGGAAGCAGTAAACAGGGCTGACACTGATAAAGCTGCCAAGTTCTTAAAGCTGGCTGTCAGGCATCCCCCATACTTCTCACAAAGTCACTTCCCGTGTGGTTACTTCTGTTTTTGTGCTCCCGCACTCTCTGCCATTCCTAGATTTGCCATCCCATTTGTGGGACGTTTTCCTTTCTCTCAGGAGACTCACAGCATCGTGGAAGTCAGTAAACCGGTGATTATGGCATAGAATGATGAGTGTTTTGACTTAAGAAAACACAGATTGCTCTGGGAACACAGTGGCTGGGGGCTTACATTTGGGGAGAGGGGTTGGTCAGAGGAGGGCTTCTTGAGAGAGGTGACTCCTGAAGTAGTAGGCAGAGAGCAGAAAAGGACAGAAAAGTTAGTATGTGCATACATAGGAAAGTGTGAAGCAGCATGTTTGGTGTCAAGGCTGAAAGCTGAAAGTAATTTGATCTAGAAGGTGCATAAAATTTGCTGAGAAGATAGAAGATATAGACAAGGACTAGGTCTCAACAATTTTCTTAGACTAGAATTATGAGTAAAGTACTACTCTGGGGACATTCTTAGGGTCAGTAGACTTTGTCTAATTTGCTGCCAGTGACGTATAGTGGAAGATTGCAGGCAGCCTGAACATCTAGTCTCTCAAGACTCACTAATACCCTGACATGATCAATAGCAGCCAAGCTGAATTCATTGCTTTTTAGCTGTTTTATTCTCAGGTACCAGAGACCCCATTCTATCCTCATGGGATTTCCCATGCTTACTTGCGTAGGACATCAGTGGTGTCAGTAACAGGAATGAATTAAATGGTTGGTATTTTAAGCTCTAAGACAGCCTGGCAGGGGAAGCTGTATTGGAAGCAAGTCTTTCAAGCTTCTCAAACAAGCCCTTTACTTCATGTCTTAGATGTAAGTTGTTATTCCAGCTCCCCACAGGACTGGTGCCTTACAATGAAAATTAAGTATTTTATTTTAAGTCATGAGGCTGAGAATGCCTCAGTTACGTGACTTGAATATTTCTTGTCACTATCAGCATACAGGAATTGTGCTTTGTCTGTTCTCTTCCATCAAGACAGCACTTCCTAGATTAGGTTAAAAAAGCATGAGGGGAAAATCTGAGGAGAGGGCTCTCAATATTAGGTATTAGAAACACTATCACTGATGGGTGGTGATATTCCAAATGTTTCCAATGCAGTGTCAAAAACGGTATTTCTCTGCCTGGCACAAGCTGATTCTCGATCATAGGATTAAGCTGGGGAAAGCTGGGACCCTGTCCGACTGGAAGAGCCAACTGAAGGTCCTGCGGGCCTGGAGAGACTACACAAGATCCCAGAAGTTGCAGCGGGAGACTCAAGCCTTGGAAAATGATCTCAGAGAAGAAAACAGGTACCATTACTTGTATGAACACTTACAGTATGTTTATCTGGTATATTTTCCTTCTGAAGAATCCAGAAATAAACTTTGAAAATGCTGTTGACTGGAATCATCTTATCCACTTATGAAATATGGCAATCACAGTTTTTCTATGTTACGTTTCAAACTAGAAAATTTTCCTGAAAATTATAAGCAAACAAAATTATTCGATTAAAATATACTAATGTATATGATTTTCTTTCTTTAAAGGAAACAAGGATTAGGCTTTTCCCTTACCTTCTGGTGTAATAGGGTTGTAGCTTGGACCATCTTACAATTCAAAAGAGAGAGTGTGGTTCGTATGCCAATAATTCTCATTGATAGAAATCACTGTTTGCACAGAGAATGTTAATTAAGTACACAGGGAACATCCATCTGGGAGGGCCGACCTGCCAGGAGTGTTTCCTCCCACTGTGCTGTCTTTTGTTCCACACCTTATTTAGAGGCTTTTGACGTCTTTGTATCAGCTTCCTCTTATGCTTGTGAATGACACAGAATTTTATCTTCATATGAAGCTTGCTTTATTCCATCATCTTAAAATTAAATACATTTGTTTTTCTCATTTCCAAATTTAACTTTGCATTCCTAAATCAAAATCATAGATATAGAAGGAACCATTTGTTTATTTGGTTCCTTCTCCTTGGGGAGAAGGATTCATGTTCTTATGTGTAATCACTTCTCTACTGGCAATTCTATCATTCAGGGTGAAAAAAATTGAGTGAATGGTATATGGAAGTATTATGTAGAAGGGTATGGCACTCCCTGGAGCTGTGCAATCCTGTGACAGCATGAGGCCCTGGAGACTGATGCATGGCTTCTTGTCCTCAAAGGACTCACAGTTGCATGGGAAAACAGGAATTAGAGACAGTACAGGTGTTGAGTAGTATTGTGAACTGAGTAATACGTTCCCATCTGCTGCTGAGGACGTGGGAGAGGGAAGTGTTGCTGTGGCCGAGGAAGCTCCCAAAGAGTTCCAGGAAAGCCTTTATCGAGAAGATGGGTCTTGATCTGGGGTCTGCACAGTAAATAGGATGTTACTAGGGGGAGATGGGGAGATGGAGGTGATGGCATGAAGTATAGCCATCTGGATTGGCTGGAGATCATCAAGCATGGGGTTGTCAAGTTCATCAACTTCTGGAAGCCTTTGAATGCCAGAACGAGACGTTTAGATATTCTTTGGCAAATAAAGATGAATATTTGAAAGTTTTTAAGGAGGAAGGTGACCTAGTCAATTTCCCTTTCCTACAGTATGCTCAGAGAAATCTTCAGTGGAAAAAAAAAAAAGAGGCCAATATAGAAAACTCTCCTATAGTTTGTTTCCAAAATCTGAGGACCTAGTGATTGATATAAGGAATTGGGATGATAGCTTACTGAAGAAGGAATAGCTGGCAGGATTTTTTGGATAAAGAAGGGAAACTGGAGTTGTTGTAAAGTGGAAGCAATGTGAGTAAGGGCATAGGCAAGTGGAAATTAAGACGTTGAAGTTAAGTGGCCTGTGAGATTTACATGCTAGAAGAAACTTGTATAAGAAAAATCTGGAGAATTTAAGATTCCATTCCAATTAAACTGTTTAAATATAAAAGCACTAAATGGGGATTTCATAATAGCATGATGTGCCAATTTTTTTAAAAAAGATCCTCTCAGAACTTTTTGTCTCATATCTGTGAATTATTTTCAGGTGTCTATTTTTAAATGTTCAGAATGAGTACTAAACTTTTTTAAACTACCACAGTTAGAAAATATTTAACCTATAATAATTTTTTACTATAAAGCCTTAGAGCAAAAAAATTCTAGAGCAAGAAAGCACCTCAAAGATTGTCTGATTCAGCCCCTCATTTTACAGATGATAAAAGTAAGGCCCAGAGACAATAAATGATTCTCTCAAGGTCATGAAGCTAAGAGAAGCTAGATGAGAACTATAGCCTTGTCTGTTTGATTCTGAGTCAGATCCTTTTTCCTATACCACACTGCTCAGTCTGTTAAAACAAATAGCATCTAGGTCATGGTTCCCTAAGACAGCCATGTTTTTCAGTTATACTGCAATTTACTTTAGATTGTTGCAGATGGAAAATAAAAGTGGCAGTTAACAAATGGCAAGTAATTCTAGAAATATGAGGAAAAAGGAGTTATTAAAAACAAACTTTCTTTTGTGTTGGTTTCCTACAAATCCCTGGCCCTCCGTATGTTGTACTTTGTTCTAGAGATTGTTTTAGGAAATTAAGCTGGGCGGTTTTGTTTAAAAATGGTTGGGATATAAAAGGTGGAGAAAAAAGCTCATGGGTAGCTACTACAAGCAGAAACCAAGAAATTTCATGGGCTTGAGAGTGTAAAGAGAGCCAGCACCCTCTATGCTGTGCTCATCAGGGTTTCTCACAGTGCCTCAATGGATACCGAAAACACTTGTTGAAAAATAGATGAGTCCATGATGAATGGAGCACTCAGTTGCCTCCTCTCTTACTATTGAACTTGATAGGGTTTTCAAACATTCTTTCTAAATAGTGAGCTCAAGGGATGAAAGACAGCATTTATTATAATAGGTTACTCATTGTAGAAACTTAACTCTCACGCAGATCGACAAAACACAGGTGATTCTGTGGCCCATTCACTTGGACATTGAAATCATTTGTTATGTCCCTTATTCAGATGTCAGCTGTGACCTCATCCTCCAGCTCCTGCATCCACTCTTGTTTTGCCACCTGGGGTTTCCACGCACTGGCCTGTGCCCCGTGCTGGGCTTTTTTTCTATTTCCTCTTTCCTTTCTGTTCTCCCCACCTTCTCTTTGGAGCAATAACCAATCCCTCTCTTCTTATTTATAATTTCGCAACCATCTTTTCTTAGTGAGCCTGTGCTCAGAGTCTCACCTTCACTCCAAGGATTTATCCACTTATTTCTTCTAAAAATGCATCTTGCTTTCCCTAATAGGAATTGTGATCACTCTATTTTTGTCCCTCTCTTTTCTTTTTAAAGGAGTAATGGTAATGGTAATGGTGTTATAAAATTTCAATATAGTGATACAATTTCAACATTAAATATTTCCAAACTCTGAGGATTTACTTACTTAGGTAATGCAACAACATTCTAGTACACACACTAAATTAGACCCTTTGACATGGTGGTCATTGAAATTTGAACTGTATTTTCTATTTCATTAGCATGTCCACTTTTGAAAGTTGGTTCCATACCTTCCACTCCTTCTCCTTCCCTTCCTCCCTGAATTTATGGCCAGCCCCAGACAAAATTGGGAAGACAAAATTCAAAGTCTTCTGCCAACCTTCGTGAGCCCTGATTTCTCGGTTCTTTCCTAGGAAGCTTCTCTGCCCTTCACATTTTCTGTCCTGCTCTCTCTTGCACCAGCACTCTGGGCCTTTCCCAGAACATGCTTTTATTGCTTCCCTCTGTCCCTCAAGCCCCTCACTCTTTGTTACTGCAATCCTCAATTGGTATATTATCCCTTCCAGGAATCTTATTTATACTTTAACAGGGATTGTCTGAAAATAGTACCTAAAATGTAAGTTACAGTAATTTGAGGGTATGGTGGCAGGCCAGTGAAAAAATTGGCCCTTTGGCATTCCTCAAATGATGTCATTTATTCATTCATTCATTCTGTTTGATGGAATGAATTCATTCAGTCAACCAACTTTACTGATGCTTACTGTATACTAGACCCTCTCCTAAGTCCTAGGAATGGGACAAAAAAAGTGTTAAACATTCTTGCCTTCTAGGAGTTTTCAATCTAAGTAAAGAAGTTAAAGATTGTACCTAAATATTAAAAATAATTGCAACAGAAGACACCACAATAAGATAAATACTTAGGAGTGAAATAGACTTGGCTATCATGCATTATAATCCTCTCAGAAACTATTTATAAATAGGAATTCATGGGCCCCACCTCTGAGAGAGGCAGAATGTAGCTAAGTAGAAAAGGGTAGTTTTCAGTTTGAGGAAAAGCTGGTAAACTAGTACATAGGCAGGCTTGCGTAGGAACCGGTCGGGGGAACCTGCCAGGCTCGCCCGGAGGTGCAAAAGGGAAGTGAGGCTGAATTGAAATAGACTGTCAGATACTCCCATTTCCAGTACTCCTGATTTCAGTGTTCTTTTGGGCATTATTTGTGGAGTGCATGCTCGATTGTCCTTCCCTCTGTGCTCACCTGGGTATGCAGGTGAGCAGCCAGAAGCTGCATGGCATCAGCAGCTAGTAAAGCTCCTGATAACTCTATCAGACAGGGAGGAGGACCAGACTTGTATTGCCTGGCTCAGTTTAAAACTTTTTAAGACAGAATTGTCTCGTCTTCCACTTTTTCCCTGGGGGCTACCTGGTGCATTTTTGAAAGCATGAGCTTATTCATTCCTTTTCCTGCTGAACCTGCTCATCCCAGATGCAACTGTTCCTGTCACTGCTGTTTTATATTCTGCATCAGATTTCAGCACTCAGTCGGATCACTAGTATGTGGTTATTTATCATTTCTTATTCCCTTTTAAAAAATTCAAGACACATTTTATATATATACTAGTCTTGTCCTAAGATAGCATTATTACCTTACATGTGAATTTTTTTCTGTATTTTCAGAGTTTTTTAAAAAATTTATTAGATTCTCAAACAAATTTTCTTGTAGGATAGGTAGTGTAGTAGGGCTTATTGACACTATTTTTGAGAATGTGTCTGTGGCTTAGAAACTTTCATCGCTTGCCCAGTATCCCATATCTAGTTAAGTGTCCGGACTTCTGGGTTCTAGAATATGCAGCCATCATTAAGTATTGCTTGAGGTGTTGACCCTGAGCAGCGAAGTTCATACTTAAATTCCCATTTAAATCTTTTGTATTTTATATTCCTAGATCTGCAGAGACAGCCTTTCTCTGCATGCATTTATATAATTGTGATGATCAATTTATATATGCTTGCTGGCAATTCCCTGATTTCAGCTTTGGAACATATGGGGACAGGCTGTTTTTCATAAAGGAAATTTTATGTCCTTGGTTTTATGATTCTCTGGGAACTATGTCTGAAACCATTTCTTTAGGTGAGGATACCCAAGTGAATTCCATCTGACCAAGATTTGAAGAAATTTAAGTGATTTTTAACTTTCAGAAATATTAGTGGTTTTAGTGTCATCCTTTAAAAAGGCTGGACCTTGGCATATGTGGAACATTACCACGCTGCTGAAGTGAACTTCAAGGGGGCAGGGGTGGAACCAGGCTTGCCTCTGGATCCCTGGCTTCTATGCTCTGCTCTTCCACCTTGCCCCACAAATACAGATATTTTAACTATTTTCAAATCCCCTATTATAATCATTATAGCGTGGGCTTCTTTAAGCACTATAGTGAACATGCATTTTTTTTTTTTTACTTTTTCTCACTTTTTTAATCTTGTTATATTTACAGAAATATTTTTCTCTTTGCCTTTTCATAGTGTTCAAATAATCTCCTCCCTGACAGTCAAAAACTCAGTACTGCTTTTGGCTATTTATGCCATAAAACATGAAATTAATATATCAGGTAAATTTCACACTCCTCATTCCTAAACAGATTGATGTAAATTGAATTTCACATTAATCAGACAGAGCAACATACATCTTCTGTCCTGTGGAAATTTATGATTTTTACTCACTTGAATGAAGTGTTACAGAGTTTTTTGTTTGTTTCACTGTTTACACACTGATATTTTTGGAGCTTTGTTCTTACCTGTGTTGCTACCTAATTATTATTATTCTAAAATTTTTATTTCAAGGTTATTCAGTCTCAGATATGTTATCTATTTCCATAAAAGTAAAATATTATGTATAAATATTATCACCTATATTATACTTTTATTACAAAACCCATCAGTAAGCCTGTCATCAGGTATTTATTGAGTACGTACCTATCAATGCATTAGTAGGAGGCAATTAAAAATAATGATATATGCTGTTGGCAGAGTTGCTTATTTTTTAAAGAAATACAGAATAGATTAGAACAGAAATATCTGAGTATATCTCTGGTAGTAAGGGTAAATACAGTTTGGTGAAATTTTGTTTCCATTATATATACTTTTGTTTCATATACACATACACACACATAAACTTGTATATTGAGTCACAGTGTAACATTTTTTTTACTATATTTGGCAGTCAAAAAAGGTTTAAAAGTCATATAAATGTTTTAAAAACCATAGAAATGTTCTCCTGACTCATTGACATAGGAACTTTATGATTTTCTTGATATAACCTCAAAGAGTCCATGAGGAGATTTAAGCATTATATATGTTTAACAGAAATGAATATGCAAACAGTGTTATGGAGAACTTGATACAAGTCATCTTTACAAGATAAAATCAAGTATGTGCCTAAATAGTATTAGATTTTAAACCTCAAAACTGATCCATGATGCCACATAACAAGTTCCAAGCTCACAATCCACTTCGTCAGGGATAATAACCATCCACTTGTAGGTGGATCTCAGAGACCTCTGTGCTTAAATTCTCTCTACTGGCTGCTACCAAAATGTCTCCTAATGGAGGTTCCCATGGGGAATGGTCTGTGGCTGGCACTGACACCACTTCCCAGCTCCCCTCAGTCTTGTCCCCTAATGTTTATAAGGATTCCAGGAATCAAAGGGAGCTCTTCCTTAGGAAGATCTAGATGATGACTAAGTTCCATGAGAGCAAATGCCTTCCCTTTCTCTTTCGCACATGTCTAGTGTTTAGCAAGAATCTGCACAAGGCAGTCATGCATTCAGTTCAAGGGTTTGCTAAATGAGTCCTTCTCTTTAGCAATCCTTTCTCTGACCAACTCCTTTCACAAGATCTACCCCATGGTTTTACTTTGACTTTTATAAGTCTTACATTTAATTATTGACAATTCATTTGTTAATTAGTATAGTTTTGTTCCTTTCTCTTTTTCCCAAACCTCTGCCTTTTTTGGATTTTCGTGCATAGCTGAATCTCTCTCAATTATGCATTTATCTTTTAAAAGTAATTATTTATATACCTATTCTTTTTGTTCCTTCCCCTCCGAAAGCTGTCAGAAACTATTTTATGGTAATCAAAAAATTTAATATGTCTTTGTGACATAATAGAACACAGCAATTAGTTTTTCTTTTTCAAGGTAATGTCTTGAGGTGCCAATACCATCTATGAGGAAACGCTTTGCCCTGGGGAATTTCTAAAGTAATTCCATTTAGCTTAATACAGATGGATAGCTAGAGCTAAATGGAAACGGTTCTGGTACTACTTTGGACTTGTGCTTTATTCATATTGTCAATTAACAAAATGTAAATGTCTTCTTTATTTTAACGGAAGTGCTTTGTTACTTAGAAAACAACAACTGGCCACTGAGTATAACCGGAAACAAGTTCTCCGACACTGCTTGACAGAATGGCAGCATTGGCATGGTGCAGAGCTCCTGAAGAGAGAGCTGGCTCGAACAAAGGAGGAAACTAGGAAGAAAATGGATGAGCTGCTGAAGGCAGTGTCACTAGGGAAACTCAGTACAAATGGGTCATCAGGCATCAGTCTACCTGAGGAGGCAACAGCCATGGCGGGTCCACTGGTAAAAAATGGAGAGGTATGTTGTTTTTCCTTTGTTTGATCACCCTGCTTATTAAGCATTGACATTTGAGCTTTGCACTTTTATAGCTAGTATAAATCAGCCGTTGTCAGATTGCCTTGTCTAGGCTATCAAAATATTAGATCTGCTACCAATCACAAAGCTTATCTTTTAGGCAGTATTTATTTTGTTGAACAGAATCTTCTTTTTATAATCACATATAAACTTTGGAAGTTAGCAGGGACATAGTACAGAGAGGGGACTTAAAACAACTATGTGGGCTGGGCACGGTGGCTCACGCCTGTAATCCTAGCACTCTGGGAGGCCGAGGTGGGCGGATTGTTTGAGCTCAGGAGTTCGAGACCAGCCTGAGCAAGAGCGAGACCCCGTCTCTACCAAAAATGGAAAGAAATTAATTGGACAGCTAAAAATATATAGAAAAAATTAGCCGGGCATGGTGGTGCATGCCTGTAGTCGTAGCTACTCGGGAGGCTGAGGAAGGAGGATTGCTTGAGCCCAGGAGTCTGAGGTTGCTGTGAGGTAGGCTGACACCACAGCACTCACTCTAGCCAGGGCAACAAAGTGAGACTCTGTCTCAAAAAAAAAAAAAAAAAAAACAACTAAATGAAATTCTCCTTTAGGCACAGATGGATAAAGCACTGTTTACAACTCTCGAACACCTCTCTTTTGATCTTTGGACATTTGCTTTCTAAATGAGCTTGTGACTTATAAGAATTTTAGAATTTTTATTTTTCTAATAAGAAAAGTCATATGTACTAATTGTAATAATTTGGTAGGGAAAAAAATCCCAGAGAAGAAAAAAATTCTATCATCTGTAGGTAACCACTAATAACATGTTGAAGTATAACCATCTAGTCTCTTCTCTTTTCAAGCACATGCAAATTTGTCTCTTTTAATATTTTATTTAGCTTTTAAATTTTCTGTAGTCAGATTATTGAGGAAATTTGGTCTGTTTTAATTCCGGAAAAGGAAGGCCATGATTTTTTCTTTTAAACAGTGATGTGATTATTCTGTTTGTCAAAAAAAATTTTTTTTGCATTTTCACAATATAACATGAGAATGTTCAGTATCACTACATATAATTCTGCAACAGTAGTTCTCAGCTGACAATATACCTCAGAATCAGACATATTAAATCAGAATTTCTGGGTGTGCGATGGCTGTATTTTTTTTTAAATTTCAACGGGCGAACCTAAGACATATCCTCTGGTTAAGGACTACCATTCTGTGCCATCATTTTGTAATAACTACATGATATTCTATAATGAACCATAAACTAGAATCTGTTTTTTACTCTTCTATTCTTGGAGTTTAAGTTGTTTCCTGTTTGCCACTATTATAAACAAGGTTTCAGTGAATATCCTAGTAGCTAAATCTTTGCACATATCCATGATGCTTTATTAGGATGATACCTAAAAATAGAATATGTGTTCTATTTTCATCTTAATATTGCTTCAGTGTTTGCATTTCCTTGATTACTAGTGAGGTTAAATTTTTTTTTTTTTTTTTTTTGATACAGAGTCTCACTGTATTGCCCAGACTAGAGTGCAGTGGCGTCAGCCTAGCTCACAGCAACCTCAAACTCCTGGGCTCAAGCGATCCTACTGCCTCAGCCTCCCCAGTAGCTGGGACTACAGGCATGCGCCACCATGCCCGGCTAATTTTTTTCTATATATTTTTAGTTGTCCAAT
>CAUYSK010126090.1:0-16464 GCA_963575035.1 Avahi laniger | reverse complement strand
GTAGTCCCAGCTACTTGGGAGGCTGAGACAGTAGGATTGCTTGAGTTCCAGGAGTTTGAGGTTGCTGTGAGCTAGGCTGACGCCACGGCACTCGCTCCAGGCAAGAGAGTGAGACTCTGTCTCAAAAAAAAAAAAAAAAATTAATGATCTGTTATATACGTCATCAAGTTGATAATGTGCTTTTCCCCCACATTTTAACTTTTCTGAAGTAAGGATCTATTTTATAACCAGGGGCATCTTGTAGTCACTCCCACCCAGGTGGCAGTCAGGACCAAGGGTTACTGCCTACTCCTACATGACCTCACTTCAACTGAGTGTGTGCACTGTTGACATACTGAGCCTAACTGCCATTGTAAATGTCTTCAGAAAGATGACAGTATAATTCAGTATTAAAACTGAAAGGCGTGGAGACAGCAGCAGAGCATAACTTTCATAAGAGAAGCAAATATCCGCCACTGGGAAAATGACCGTCATGACCACAGCTCTCAGAGGTCCTGGGTCTTCTAGACAGCCCACACGGATGAAGCTGCAGGATGTGCTGTTAGTACTGAGATTCATGAATGGCCTGCCACAGGCAGAGTAAGAAAACACCAGGATCAAAACTTGCAGAAAAGGGCTGGGTGCAGCAGCTCACACCTACAATCTCAGCACTTTCAGAGGCCGAGGCAGGGGACTGCAGGAGGCCAGGAGTTCAAGACCAGCCAGGGGAGACCCTGTCTCTACAACAAATTTTAAAATTAGCCAGGTGTGGTGGCACATGCCTGTGGTCCCAGCCACTTGGGAGACTGAGGTGGAAGGATCACTTGAGCCCAGGAGTTCAAGGTTTCTATGAGCTCTGATTGTACCACTGCACTCTAGCAGCCTGGGTGACAAAGTGAGACCCTGTCTCTTTAAAAAAAAAAAAAAAAAACCTTGCAGAATAAATATTAAATGCTAAGCATATAGTAAGCACTCAAATATAGCAAGAGGAGATTCTTGGAGACAGCGGTGTGTGCCCTCTTTTAAGAAATGCCATACCACCAACACTCTTGATGGCACAGAGAATTATACTATGTGGAAAACCACCAACATCAAGAACTCTAAGTCAAAAGAGATTTTGAAGCATCAGGCTCTTAAAGTGAAGAAATCTTAGGAATATTTTAATCAATTTATTTTGCTTTTATGTATACATGAGAGCAACATGATAAAAATAAATGTCTAAATAAATCTAAAAGCTCTTTCAATAGGTATATAATAAAAATTCTAAGTGACAAAAAGCACCCATGTCAGAGTTTAATTGACAGGGCTCTTTTCTCTTACTGACATATAGAATAATTGTGTATCTTACCATCGACATCTTAGATTCAATAAAACACGGCAACATTTGTCATCACATGGCATAATGAACATTCAAGAAATGGCAGCAATTTTGTTAATGTTTGGTGAACATCAAACACAGTTTTCAGTCCATGGCAAACACTGGGGATAAAAGGAGCAAAAACCCTGATCCTCAGGAATTCACAACGTGGTGGGAGAGGTGAGAGCCCACCTCGCAGCTCACCCCACGGGACACCTGCCTGTAAGACTGACGGTGATGAAGAGTTCGGGGAAGTAAGAGGGAAAGGTAAACCCTGCTCTCCCAGCTAGTTCAGCGCTAAGGCCGGGCAGACGGCACAGCATCCTGGCGTGCCAGCCTCCACCACCGCCTGCCCTCCCGGGAGGCCTGAGTTCCAACCTTGCTGCTCACCTCGCAGCCCTACCCTCTCACCATCCTCCAGCCTCGCTCCCGACGTCTCTGGGCCCTTCTCGGCTAAGGCTGCTACAGCAGACACTCCAGAGCCCCCCGGGACTTAAAACTGGGAAGCGCCTGTCTTCATCGCCTGCAGGCAGAGGTGGAAGAAGGGGCCCAGATCTGTCTTCAAAGGTAGAAGAGTACCTGGGATCCCAGGTTGAACTATAAATACAATTTCACTTTAAAATGTTTGATACATAGTGGTTAAGTTCCATAGGACTATTGGTACATTATTAACCTCAGAAACATTAAGAATCAACAGAGTTTTCCGTGCTGGCCTGGTATTCTATATGTCAGACACATCATTATTGACATGTGGTACATGGAAAGAAATGTATCACATTCCAGACAATGCACTTAACAGATAAACTTTTCTGCCTCACTATGAACTCACTAACTAGCATAAACTGATGGCTTCCTCCCTGAAATCCAACACTAAACACGCCACAGAAAGAAGTTACAGGGAGACTGATGGACCTGCAAAATGAACATAAAAACTGCAAGAAAGAAAATGGAGGAGGCTGAGTCCCAGTCTGGCTGCGGAGGGAGCCGGGGATGGGCCCAGGAAGCAGCCCAGGCAGAAGCGGCTGGGCGCCACAGAAGGGGAGGTGGAGGCAGGGCTTTTCTGTTGTTCTCTTCTGACATTACCTTGAGCTCTTGCTGCACACACCTGCACCCATCAACACCGCAATACAGAAACACAGCAGCCAGCCCCGCGCTGCCCAGCAGTGCGAAACCTCAGGTATCACGAAAAGCTGGGTAGGCCTAGATACCAAGCGCCAGGGGACAGGCCAGCTGCTGGGCATTCTCTCCTACCACGCACCTCCTCCTGCAGGACTAGGGCAAACAGGCAGTGGCTGGGCCCCGAGACTCTCTGGCCTGATGTACAAGCAATGACTTATTTTTTAAAATTTAATCTTTCACCTTTCTTTCAATGAATATGTACCAGCTATATGGTGACTTTTGCTGACCCATGCATAAACAGAGCATTCTTAAGGAATACTTTTATAGAAATTAGTCTCCGCTTAAAGGAGTGATGCTTGGGCTTGCTTTAAGTGAGTTACCATAAACACGACAGCCACTGGACTGAGAACGTGGATTGGCACATACTTACATCAGAGCAGGCTTTGGAGTCAGACAGCCTAGCTTAAAATCTCGGCTCTGCCACTTACAGCTTCTGGCAATTTGTTTAATCTCTCTGAGCTCCAGTTTCTTCATCTATAAGGATAAAGAACCTAAAAATATTAGGTATTTAATAAATAACAGCTGTAACTAACATACTTAACACAAAACACCTTTATGTGGAGCAATAGAAAAAGCATCCTTCTAAACTTGTATTTAACGTTAGATTCCACTTGGTAACAGAAAAAAAGCGATTTTAGTCTATATAGAGAGAAAACACATCTTCATTGAGGCCCTGAGTTCTAAAAAGGGGGAAAGAAAGATTATGGGAAATCTAATTCTACAGCACAGAATAACAGACCTAACTTCAGAACGAGAAGAGAAATTTCAGGTACATGGTTCTCCAATACGTCCAGACGACAGGGCCCCTGACATCACAGCACCGTGAAGTATTAATACACGTGTTTACAGCACAAAATAATAATAGCTGACATTTGTATAGTCCTCCTTATGTACCAGGCGTGTTCTAAGTACTTCACACGTATTGGTTCACTTAATGCTCCCAGTAACCTATGAAGCAGGTACACTACATCTCCACTTTGTAGGTGATGGGCTGAGGCAGAGAGAGGCGAAGGACTTGCCCAAGGTCACCGAGCTGCGATGCCACCCTGGCCTCGGCTGCCAGGCCACGTGCTTAGCTGCCGTTCCGCACTGCTTCTCATCCCGTAAACTAAGGACACTTGAACTGTGTTACGATTCCAGTATAAATGACCCCATTAATGAGCTGCATAAAAATCACATCCAAACTCACTTTACTATTTTTTTAAAAAACTGTTAAATTAAGGAAAATTAGGAATTCCCAAATTATCTACCAGCTTTTTTGCTGTGTGTTCATTTGTCACATCCTAGTGCAGCAATAGCAACGAAGGGTTAACAAAATTTTGTAGGATTGAAAATTTAAAGTTAAACAACATTTATCCTTTATTTTTATTCAAATGAAAGAATACCTTGGTCCAGCTCTAGAACAGTAGTGTTTTGGGAGGATAGTTTGAGGACAGATCACCTAGAGCAACTTCTGTTTTATAGACGACAGACCAAGACCAGAGAGATTATATGAATCACTTCAAGTCACACAGCAAGTAAAAGGCAATATCAGAATCAGAGCCTGAGACCTCCAGTACTCTTACCCTTACACCACACTCTGGCTGTGGGATTGATCATGGTAAAGGATTTAGGAGTTAACAAGAGATTCCTGACATCACATAAAGCTGTTTATCTTAGCTTTGTTTTTACTTCTTTACACTTATTGTCCTTGACTTCTCAGTTACAGAAACAGTGCTGCACTCTGCAGCCCAAGTGAAGGAAAAGTGCTTTACCAGCCATCACGATAGTCCAGCAAAGATGGTAACCCGAGAAGGCAGTGAGCTGGATATAAAACCGGCGCAAGGCCTCTGACGGGTGATAACTCAGCAAAAGACAAAACCTTCCCCGTTAAGGAAATGTTTTTCACTTTTTTAGGGCCTTTCTCGCTCACTCTTCTTTTATTTCTTCTTTCTTTCTTTTGGTCTAAGATAAAAGCTCTAGATACAAATTAGCTTATTACAAAATACCCACTTTGAAAATTTTAGAGCTAATCCTATTAAATCATAAAACCTCAGAATAACAACTATACATCAAAGAAAAGTGTGATGCAGAGTAACGAAGGAGAAAATCGATGTCGCAGGAAGACCCAAATTAGGCAGCCTGCCGAGGTAAAAGGTGGCAAAGATCAAGCAATGTATATTAACAGTGCTACGCACACGTTCAAGTTCTGTGAACCAAAAAGGGTGAATTAAGTTAAGCTGCTTGGCAATGAATGAAGACCTGTATGGCTGAACTGAGGACGCCAACAAGGTGAGGGGCCCCAAGCTAGAACCTTCCCAGCAAGGATGGGGACAAAACCAAAGACAACTTAGATATGGATTAAATTCCAAATGCTGATTTTCACTTATTTGATGACATTTTGGATGTACATTTCCTTTAAAATTATGTTACACACTATGCTTTGAATCCGAGAATAATAAAAAAGCACATTTACTCAAAATTTAATTAAATAAAGCTGAAATAAAAATTTAAGCAACCATCTGTTACAGTGTCAGAGAGTAAACAAAGCTAGAAAACAACACTAAGTGTATTTAGACAAATCAGTTAACTCTTTATAAATAAGTTCATCAGAGTACTTTTCAGCTCTATAATTAAGATAAAGTTAAATGATTTTTAAAATCGTGGTACTTAAAGAAACACAAGTTTAGACAGTGTAAGATAAAACATAGATGGAGACTCTTGTGAAGATGAGACTTCTGGAGACAGCACTTCTAAACATTCTGGAGCCTGGTGGGACAAGGCCTCATTATATTTAATTTGACCTTGAACTACAACATCCCTCTGCCCTTGAGCCCCGTGCAAGGCTCAGGCGCCGTCTGGGTTCCAGTCCCGGCTCCACCCCACCAACGGCTGGCCTGGCGTGAACCGCCGAACCTCCCTGAGACTCCACTCCACCATCTGCAACCCGGAGACAAGAATAGCATCTGCTTCACAGAGCTGGGTGCAGGATTAAATGACATAACATTCGCAAAGTGCTTAGAACAGAGTCTGGAAGATGGCAAGCACATGTATGTGTCAACTGAAAGAAATAACGATCGGGGTCATTTCCGAGACACAAATTTAAAACGGTAGCGCAAGAAGAAACGAACAAGGGGAGACACAGAAGGGCACGTGAAAGGGAAAAGAAGAGAGGAAAGTGATGGAGAAACAGAAGGGAGAGAGACAGAGATCTCGAGAAGAGAACAGTAAGATTGGCAGGGAAGGCGAGGCGAGGACAAGAGGAATGAATGGAGAGGGAGTGGGGGAAAGTCTAAGAAAGAAAGAGGCAGACAAGCAGAACGGGCAGAGGAGTGGGGGGGGAGAAGGGAGAGAAAAAGAGAAGAACTAAAGAAAAGAGAAAAAATGGATCAGATTGCTCTGAGCAAACTGGGTAAGATTTCGAAATGAAAGTAGAGCAATCTAAAAGACTATTCCCATGAGAAAGATTTCCTGAGGTGAAATCCGCCCGCAGTTAGAGCTAGGGCTAGGGTGGGGGACGCCTGTGAGGCTTCCCCCCCTCTCTGACTGCCTCAGGACACAAACGGGACCCGATAAAGTATTCAAAATGCTGCCCTCAAAAGTGCAAAAAGGGTGCATTAGCAGATGAACAGATCAACAACATGTGGTACATGCATACGCTGGGATACTATTCAGCCATAGAAAGGAAGGGAATTTGGCGTATCCTACCACATGGATGAACCTCGAGGACATAGTGCTGCGTGCAGTAAGCCAGTCACGAAAGGAGACCATTGTATGACTCCACTTCCACAGCGTGCTGGAACAGGCGGATCCAGGGACAGACAGACTAGAGGTTACCCGGGGATGGGGGTGGGAGAATGAGGAGTTACTGTTCAATGAGGACAGAGTTTCTGTTCGGGATGATGAAAGACTTCTGAAACGGATGGTAGTACAACAGTGTGAATGTGCTTAATGCCACCGAATTGTACACTTAAAGATGGTTAAATGGTAAATTTTATTTTATGTATATTTTACTACAAAGAAAAACAATTAAAATTTAAAAATGCTGGCGATGGCCCCAGTAGTAATTGCCAACCCATTCCCCCTCGGTGGAAATGAGACTTCACTGGTCCCTTTCCCATCATGACCATGAATAAACCCACGGCCAACAAGGGCAGGTACTCCTCATGTTCAAGGCCAACCCTGCCTCCCACCAGCTCTTCCTCTGCCCAGCAAAATTGACACTGCTCTCTCCCTACAACCACTGCAATCTCTCCCAGCTCAGGTCAAAGGAGCTAGTCTCCAACATACCCCCTTCTAGAAATCCTGAGAGCCAATCAGCTTCTCTTATAACAGGGTGGCTACGACATCAAGCACATTCCAAGATACCTGGCACATAGTAGGTGAACAATAAATAACAGTGATTGCCATTATTGCCAATGTTCTATCAAACCTCAGTCTCACTTATCCCCTTCCTAAGTTGTCATATTTAGTTGCACTAGAAGGCAGAGCCATGGGGAACAGGCAGTGATATCTGGTCTTTTATAATACCTCAGCATAAGGTACCTCCAAGATTTGGGGAAGAAAGGGAAGGAGAGAGACCAGAGGGTTACAAAAAGGGCCCCTGTGGGGGTCACTGATAAGCCCTTTCCTGTTAAAGGCCCAGGCAGCAGAGGCGGCCCTGTGGACCTGTTTCAACTGCTTCTCCCTTTCCCCACCTCCTGGCTTCCTAACTCACTCTGAGGCTCTGGTTCCAGGTTTATTTCTTGGATCTCTGACTCCTGACCTGATTCACCTTGGGTTTCACTCCATAGTATTTATACAAGATTTGTGAAACTTCCTATCCCACTGGCCACTCTAGAACCTACTATCAAACACAGGCCTCTGGTCTAGCTCTGTGTCCCTGGGCACGGCCATGTGGAAGACGGTGGGTATGGGGCTAATCACAGGGACAGGATATAGGACAGCTGACACAGATGATACTGAGTGCTTGCATGCACCGACACTGATCTGAGCAGCTGACATTTGCCAATTCAGTTAATTAATGCCCACAACAACCCAATGAAGTTGTTTAAAACTTATGTTCAGAAAACACATAACAGTAAAGAACGGTAAACTAATGCCCTACTCCGAGCAGCTGCTGACAGCCACATGACTGAGAGGTGTCACATTAAATTTGAGAGCAACAAAATTAGACCAAGGAGAATAAAAACAAAGAGCTTCTATTATGTTCATTCATTTGGAATGAAAAGTAGAGATTTTACATTTAACTGATTTCTGGAACAAATAGTTTTAGAACTCAAAAGAAAAGAAAAAATACCAGACTTAGTTCTAAACGGTCAACAGGAACTGGCAGAGGAAGTCGCAAGGAACAAATTCCAAAATAACACAAATTTCAGCACAAATTCCCCATTCTTGCTGAGAAGGGGAAACCCAAATAATCCATCACATGGTTCTCGGTTTTAAAAGGATTTACAACAAATCATGAGCACTGCTGAGAAAAAATGGACGTGAGTAATTATAAAACCAGCAATCCCTTACCCTTTCCCAGCAAGGTTTTTTCTGAGTACCTTCACAAACACTGTTTCATTTGCTTTTTACCCCAGTGTTCCATCTGCAGTCTCGTTCTCTGAATCTCACAGAGGAGGAAATGCCTTGGGAAGGAGGTGGTGCCAGTTGCCCTCTAGCGTGGGCCAGCCCGGGTCCCTGCGCCAGGCAGAGCACAGTGCCCTCTCGCACCGTACCACTCTGACCCCAGCTACGGAGCTACTGGAAACCCAGAAGTTACGGTGGAGTGATATGACAAAAATATTCTTTTAAGTTCTACTTGGAAGTTAAAAAACCATAATTGTAGTTAGGAGAAACATGCCTGAGGAACTGAAGCCTTCTGAGAAAGGATAATAGATAAACAGAGATGCCAGGCTGCCGTAAGCAATTTCTACAAAAATTTTTTAAAATAATAAGCTAATAAGCCTTTGACTAGGTTCCAAATAATATTGTTTTGTTTCTTAGTTAAACCATCCTGGATTTGGGACGTTTCTCTACAGACGGAGAAGTCCAGAGGTAAAGATGAAGAAGGAAGAAATGATGATGATGGGGGGCTCAAGCATTTCCACTGTGGCCACCCACATCTGACGGTCGTTACAAATTCAACAATAAAGCAATCAACCAACGCTGCAGAGCGCAGAGGAACTCCTCCAGAGAGTATCATTTTATTCCACTGGGGAGAAACTCCAAGAAAGCCTCCAGAAACTGAGTGAGCAGACAATGACAGATAAATTTCAGAGTAAGTAGCACTTTTGATACTGTGACTCTGAGGTATCTATTACAATCTAAAAACCAGTGCGTAATGTGTCCCAAAGCAATTTTCCTGATTTGTTTCCAAAGGGCCATTATCAAGAAAGATACTGTGTAACCAGAAGAGAATTGAACTAAGGTTTAAAAACAAACAAACAAACAAAACAAAACAAAAAACCAGATTAGAAAACATCAGATGACAGAAGCGAGCCCAAGAGTAACACCTGTCCAGCAGGTCTGAACCCTGACCTTGGCCTGCCTTTCCTGCGTTTACACATCCTTTGCCCTTCCACTTCCGGGGAGAAATCCTCCCTGCGGGCGATAAAGCCTCCTGCTTTTCTCATGCACAAAGGGCTTTAGACTACGGGCCACGACCACGGGTTTCCAGTCAGGTTGAGGCCTTTCTTCAAGCCTGGGGAGGCGAGCAAACCTTTCTCCATCTGAGCCCAAGAAATGCGGGCTTTTTTTCCCAACTCAGATAAGAACTTTTCACGTACCAAAAACAAAGACTGATCCTCCCACCCCATTCCACGGTCTGTCAATGCGCCAGGGCCCCACTGCGTCCTCCGGAAGGCTCCTACCATTCACCGAAGGAGAGGAAACAGCCAGGCTGGGAGACTTGCTGCGGGTCTCGGCCTGACAATCGTGCATGAAAATCCTTGAGAGTTCGAAAGGAACCGACACTCAGTATGAGTTCTAAAGGGTGATAAACCTTGATGTCTGCCTTTTCTTTTTATAAAGAATGGCTGGCTGGCTGGTAAAACGTGAAGGCAATTTCAAAGAGAAATCTGTCAGGGTCCTCTGCCCTCACAAGGTATCACATGGAAACCTCAAGGCAGCAGAGTATATATATCACCTGCCTATAAAACAGTGCACAGATCGTAAGTGTCTGACTTGAGATATGTCCACAGAGTAAATGCTTCTGGATCAAGGAACAGAACACCGCTAGTACCCAGAAGCCTCCTGGCGCCCTCTCCCGAGAGTAACCACTGTCTTCCTCTGCAACCCACCTGGCCTCCGGCACGCTGCAGAGGGCGGAGCGCAGCAATCCGCCAAGCTCCTCCGCAGTCTGCGAGACCGTAAGACTGGGTCTTCTCCAGGGTTTGCGCTTCCAGGGGTGCGAGGGAGATTTTCGAGGTGTATCCTAGAGCCCCTCCCCCTGGGTAGACCTTGTACCACAGTTTCTCTCGCCCAAGCAAGGAGACCACCCAAAACCTCCCCTCTTCTATTCAGCTGTGTTTTGTTTGACTTCTTAGCCTTTTGACCAGTGCAGCTTGGTCAGCAAATACCTCGGGGAAACCAGCGCTGGACTTCAGGCTCACTTCTCTGCCTCTGGGATGTTGGCCCCTCATGTTCTGACTCTAATTTCTTTTTTAATCTCTCCAGCCCCATGAGATTACCTAAAGCTCTGCAGGCTTCTCTGCCTCTCAGCAGCCACTCCTGACCAGCTTCTCAGCCTCTTGTCCCACCCCAGGGATCAGAAAATGCCTTACAGGGAAAAACAGATGCAGGAAACTGGGCTAATTTCAACAAGCATACCCTCTCTCCAAGATCTGACCCCTCGAGACCTGACTGCGTTGGTAGGAAACTGAGGGCAATGTCAAAGATATGAGACTCTGGAAAATATTGTCCCTTTTATTTTATGACTGTGTTTATCAAAAATTTGAAAACTTGTAGATACCAGCAATGGGTAGACTGGTAAGAGAAACATTGCTGTCATATGGCATATCTGACATGACAAAGTACTCTTGTAATCAAGAGTACTTGATCAAGAGTAAGTGATTAGGCCGGGCGCGGTGGCTCACGCCTGTAATCCTAGCTCTCTGGGAGGCCGAGGCAGGCGGATTATTTGAGCTCAGGAGTTCGAGACCAGCCTGAGCAAGAGCGAGACCCCGTCTCTACTAAAAATAGAAAGAAATTAATTGGACAGCTAAAAATATGTAGGAAAAAAAAAATTAGCCGGGCATGGTGGCGCATGCCTGCAGTCCCAGCTACTCGAGCGGCTGAGGCAGGAGGATCACTTGAGCCCAGGAGTTTGAGGTTGCTGTGAGCTAAGATGATGCCACGGCATTCACTCTAGCCCGGGCAACACAGTGAGACTCTGTCTCAAAAAAAAAAAAAAAAAAATCCCAAAAGACACAATCTTGAATGCCGTAATTCTGAATGTTGAAATCCCAAAAGATCAAAATCCCTAACATCTGAAATCCCAAAAATCACAATCCTGAAAGATCAAAATCCCAAAAATATAATTCTGGAAAAAATTACTTTTAAAATTCTATAAAAGATATTTAGGGCCAGGCGCGGTGGCTCATGCCTGTAATCCTAGCACTCTGCGAGGCTGAAGCAGGTGAATCATTTGAGCTCAGGAGTTCGAGATGAGCCTGAGCAAGAGCAAGACCCCGTCTCTACTAAAAAAATAGAAAGAAATTAGCTGGACAACTAAAAATATATAGAAAAAATTAGCCGGGCATGGTGGCGCATGCCTGTAGTCCCAGCCACTCGGGAGGCTGAAACAGAAGGACTGCTTGAGCCCAGGAGTGTGAGGTTGCTGTGAGCTAGGCTGACGCCACAGCACTCACTCTAGCCCGGGCAAAAAGAGTGAGATTCTGTCTCAAAAAAAAAAAAAAAACAAAAAAAAATACAAAGAAATTAGCTGGACAACTAAAAATATACAGAAAAAATTAGCCAGGCATGATGGTGCATGTCTGTAGTCCCAGCTACTCGGGAGGCTGAGGCAGGAGGATCACTTGAGCCCAGGAGTTTGAGGTTGCTGTGAGCTAGGCTGACACCACGGCACTCTACCCGGGGCAACAGAGCCAGACTCTGTCTCAAAATAAATAAATAAATAAAAATTTAAAAAGTATAAATAAAAAAATGTATTACAGAGATGGATCATGGGCAATTGCACGGAGATAGTCCATTAGAGCTGGCCGACTTTTACAATTATTAACTATATTTTGAAGTCTTGCACGATGAATGGCTGTTTTTTTCTTTTTTAAGACATGGCTCTCTTTGGAGAATACATTCGCATTCATTTCTACATGGTGCTGCTCTTTTTGAAATTCTTGTATGATTCAAGATACACTGACGTGGGCATTACCTATCAAATTTTCCTGTCTTCTGTGCCATGTTTCTAAGTTGTCCTGGGTACACAGAAACCCATTCTGCAGGCACTGATAGACAGACCACAGATCTGATGGAAACAATACTGGTGATTGAACAGCAACAATGTTGCCTACATGTCTTCTTATCCTATCATGCACATAATTATTTTTGAACCAGCCAGTAATTTCATTGGCTTCTCAGGCAAATGCAGTTTTAATTTATCAAAAGCTCCTGGAGAGTCATCCGCTGGAAGCAGCGGGCAATGCAGGCAAATGACACATTCTTAAACTGAAGTTTTCGTTGTTGCCGTATTTCATGGCCAATCCACTCACCTGAATTTTCTACCAAATGCAAATACAGACAAAGCAAGGTAACAGCTCCCACCTAATATGATGCAATTAACATGATATAACTATCCCGCATACAATCTAAGACACACACACACACAAAATTAATCCCTTTCCCAGAATTTGTCTTTCAGGATTTCAACGTTCAGGGTTTTAGTCTTTTAGGATTGTGATTTTCAGAATTTTAGATGTTAGAGATTTTGATCTTTGGGATTTAGACTTTAGAGATTTTGATCTTTCAGGATTTCAACATTCAGGATTATGGTTTTTGGGGTTGCATCTTTCAGGATTTTGATCCAAAACCTTTGGAGAATACTCACTAAAATGTTAGCCATGGTTATCTCTGAAAAGTTGAATTTGAGTGAATTTACATCTTTATAGCTTTGATGTTTTGTGAATAGTTCTCAATAGTATTATTCTATACTTTTTATAATCAAAAAAGCTATTTTTAGGCCAGGCGTGGTGGCTCACATCTCTAATCCTAGGGCTCTGGGAGGCCGAGGTGGGCGGATCGTTTGAGCTCAGGAGTTTGAGACCAGCCTGAGCAAGAGCAAGACTCCGTCTCTATTAAAAAAACAGAAAGAAATTAGCTGGACAACTAAAAATATATACAAGAAAAAAATCAGCCAAGCATGGTGGCACATGCCTGTAGTCCCAGCTACTTGAGAGGCTAAGGCAGGAGGATCGCTTGAGCCCAGGAGTTGGAAGTTGCTGTGAGCTAGGATGACGCCACGGCACTCCAGCCCAGGCAACAAAGTGAGACTCTGTCTCAAAAAAAAAGTTATTTTTATATTGAAAAAAGATTAAATTTTAATTGTTTATCCCTACTGCGGTAATCTTTCAAGTGTTAGTGTATACAGGAGAAGGTTTAGGATGGAATATACAAATTGAAAGGGGTAAAATTGAAGAAACCTCATTCCCATTTATTGAGTATGGCTATATATATTTTTTTTTTTTTGACTACAGGCATGCACCACCATGCCCAGCTATGAGTATGGCTATATTTAACTGTAAGAACACACTCCTCAAGGCAGCCAAGATTAAAGCAATAGAAACATTTGTATTGAATTCGATTCTTAAATCTATTATCATATGACCCTCTCGTGAACTCTCTTACCTCCCTGCCGTCTCCCATCAACTCCAGGCCGTACTCATACTGGAGAAAATCCTAATGGGTGCTGACTGGTCTCACTTCAAATTCAGGGCCACCAATCTCCAATGAGCACTCAACACTGGCCACCAAGCCTCCTCTACCTCTGATACATTTGGGTTCTCCCCTCCAGCAGGGCTGGTGCTGTCCTTCTCTGTTCCCAGGCTTCCCTCCACGGTGCTGACTCCCAGCCGAGGATGCTGCCTCACACCACACTGGGAACACAGACCCCTCGGGCAGACACCCGCTCTGCCCCCTGCATGCCCCCACAGCCCGCCCCCACCCACACTCGCTGCCCTCGGACAGCGGGCGCAAGTGCCCAGTCCGACACAGACCAGCCTCCCCACTTAAGTGGTGCTGGGGCCACGCGTTCTGGGCCCCCGAGGCCTCATCCCTGGCCCTTCTGCCCTCCCCTGTAGGAACGCTCGCACCGGAAAACGTGCGTTAGAATCTCCCACCTTTATTAAAACAAAAAGGCGGGTACTTTTCTAGGCATATTTCAATAATATGTTCACATTAAACGAAACCTTCCCTTGAACCCACTCCCCCCCACCCCAATGTCTGCTCTTCCTCACGCGCACTGAAATCGTGGGTGAGCTACCTGCAGGCCACCTCCCAGCCTCCCCTCACTCTCCCTTCCTGGCCCCTCGTTGGGGCTCGGCTCCCCCCCACTCCAAGACCTCGCCTTTTAAAGGTCTGCTGCAAAGCCAAGGCTGGCTCCACGGCCTCCTCTCCTTGACCTCGCCGTGGCAGTCACGCCCTCCGTCAACCTCCCTCGACCCCCCAACACTAAGCTGCCCTGGTTTCCCTCTCTTCTCTCTGGCAACCCTGCGTAACCTCCTCTGCTCGCCTGACCTCCAGGGGCGGCACTGCCAGGGCTCTCCAGCCCTCCCTTTCCTTTCGGGGCTTTACACTCTCCCCAGGCTCATGCAGCCCCAGGCCTTGGCAGCAGCTGTCTGCTCTGCCAGCTTTCACCACGTTGTCACATCCCGCCTCCTTCTCGCTATTCAGATCTCGGGGTCAATGCTACTTCCTGCGCAGGCCTTTCTGATCGTCCTCTCCACAGGACTCTGCCTTCGTACTCCGCAGAGCCTTCATCGTCACTTACGTGAGCACAATCTGTGTGCACGGTCTGCCCGCCCACTGCAAGGCAGCTGCGAGGTCCACCTCACCTGACTTGATGAGGGAGGTGTTCTCGGCACCCACAGCCCTGCCTGGCTCGGGAGGCTGTCCGCAAGTGCTTCTCGGATGAATGCAGTGCAGTCTTCTCCTCCCTTAGGTGGGTAATTTGTTACTCACCAAAACTCTCTCAGGATGAACTCCCATAAATACAAAAATGCATTGCCATTAAAAATGATGGTATATGGTCAGGCGCAGTAGAGCGTGCCTGTAGTCCCAGATACTCAGGAGGGTGAGGCAGGAGGATCATGTGAGCCTAGATGTACAAGGTCACAGTGAGCTACGATCGTACCCCTGCAATCCAGTCTAGGTGATAGAGTAAGACCCTGTCTCCAAAAAAAAAATATATATATATGGTATACAGCTGTTTCTACAGTTAAGAAACTAAGCCTAGATATATATATACACAAACACACATATAAACGTATACGATATCAATGTTTATAATGAACTTTAATGAGCTGGAAAGAAATAAAACACTATGGAGGGAAAAGCAAATAACAGACGACATTATCTAATACTACACAACTGCAAAGGTACATGGAGCTCAGCTGCTCCCTAGTTACACAAAATCAGAACCAGTTCTTGCAAATGCAAACAATGCACTGTAAGCCAAATATAGTATTGAAAGGCATTCTCTGAGAAGTCTAATTCTTATAACCCAAGGTGTACATCTTTTTTTTCTATTTTTCTTTTTTTTTTGTAGAGACAGGGGTCTCATTATGTTGCCCAGGCTGGTCTCAAACTCCTGGTCTCAAGCGATCCTCCCACCTCAGCCTCTCGAAGTGCTAGGATTACAGGCGTGAGCCACTGCACCCAGCCCAAGGTGTCTATCTTGATGTTTGACTATATAGTTTCCGAACATTTTCATATCCCACAAGCTGTGACACTCCCACACCACCACCACAAGATTGGCTCCCCAATATCACCGTCCCCAGTGCACACAGACGCGCTGGGCTCAGGCTCAAGGCGGCATGGCGAAGTCCATGGTCGGGCAGTCCCGGGACTAGAATGTGGATCTTCCCCTCCCCACCCAGAGCCTCCCGCTCGGTTAACCGGAGGGGCGGAGGCTCAGGACAGCAATGAGAACGGTGGAACTCACACACACAGTGCTCTCTTGTGAAGCAGGCCGGGGTAAGTCCTGATGTCACAGCTGGTGCCTTAACATGACCTCCAGTAGCCTCCTGATGACCAAGCTTCCTCCTCCCCGTCTCTAACGCTGCTGCCTGGCTCTGGGGGAGGCAGCAGAGCACCGAGGCCGGGGTCTGCATACGGACTCCTCAGCCGCCAGCTGCACGCTCGAGGGCTGGGGCCAGTGACTACACTTCCCCAGCTGTAATCGCCCCATCGATATAACGGTGACAACATCAATCCCTGGGGTGGAACTACGAAATAAATGAAATCAACTGCACAAATGAAAACTACGGAAAGTGCTGAGCCCCACACCGGGCACACAGGCCACATTCAGAAATGTCCATTGTTGTGGTTGTTGTGGTTAACAATGTAATAACCAATTCACCCGGACAATGCATGTTCACTTCTAGGTCTAAAAGGAATGACTGTAGCCAAGCGAAAACAGACATCTCAGATTCACGTCTGCTGTTGTGTAGGCAGAATAAACCTGAAATTCAAATCATACGGATTGTAAACTCTGCACTAATAGTAAGGGTTTGTCCCGCCAACAAAATTACAGCATATTGTAGCTTCACAATAATATTTAAGAGTCGAACATAAGGTTTATGGCCTCAATGTCAGCAAAATATCAATTTATACCTTTTTTTTTTTTTTTTTTTGAGACAGGGTCTAACTCTGTTACCCAGGCAACAGTGCAGTGGTGTCACCAAAGATCACTGCAACCACAAACTTCAGGACTAAAGTTATCCACCCACCTAAGCCACGGGAGGAGCGGGGAC
>CAUYSK010126086.1:0-19131 GCA_963575035.1 Avahi laniger | reverse complement strand
TGCCCCTCTATGAAAGCTAGAAAATGTGCTGTCCTGAGTGATGTATGTTAGAGTCTGTTTCCCTCAGCCTTACTAACACCATGTGGTATCTAACCTTTGAATTTTATCCAACCTGACAGCTTTTTTTTTTTTTTTTTTTTTGAGACAGAGTCTCACTTTTTTGCCCCGGCTAGAATGAGTGCCATGGCATCAGCCTAGCTCACAGCAACCTCAAACTCCTGGGCTAAAGCAATCCTTCTGCCTCAGCCTCCCGAGTAGCTGGGACTACAGGCATGCACCACCATGCCTGGCTAATTTTTTCTATATATATATTTTTAGTTGTCCAGATCATTTCTTTCTATTTTTTAGTAGAAACGGGGTCTCGCTTCTTGCTGGTCTCGAACTCCTGACCTTGAGCGATCCACCCGCCTCGGCCTCCCAGAGTACTAGGATTACAGGCGTGAGCCACCGCGCCCCCTGACAGCTTTAAAAATGGTATCTTGGTATAGTTCCCATTTTCATTTCTCTTTTTGTGAGCGAGGTTAAGCATCTTTTCATGTATTAATATTTAGGGTTCTAAAGTTTATGGAATTGTTTGTTCGTATCTTTTGCCCATTTTCTTATTGGGTTGTTGGTCCTTTATACACTGTTCAGAACTTTATCTTAGGAACATAGCCCTTTCACTGTGATTTGAGGATTTTTTTCCCCATGTTTATTTATCTTTTCATCCATATTTTGATTTTACTCACGGTGTTTTTGTCATGCAGAAGTTGCCTTATTAATGCAGCAAAATGTAACAATCTTTTTTATGGATTCTAGATTTTGTGTCATAGTTGCGAAGTTCTGGTGAAGATGAAATTTCATTTTGTATTGGAAACAGTCAGTTTTGAGGAAAAAAAATATTTAAAAGACTGAGAATCACTAGCAGATTACACAGTGTTCAGAAGCCCCACCTTCAAGGTGTTGCCAGAATAAAATTTTAGTGGAAGTGCCACACTTGTTCTGGTGCCAATTTTGGGCAAAGATAGAAACTGCCAAAAAATGGAAGGCTAGGGTATTTAAAAAAAAAAAAATTAATGTATAGTACACATACAGTAAATTGAATAAAGTGCATTAGTCTTAAGTATATAACTCAATAAATTTTCATGTACATGTGTATCTGTGTAGCTACCAACCAGATGAAGGTATTGTGAATGCCAGGTTCTTAATCACCTGGCAAATGGAAGAAGGGATATTTAGTTGTGAGTATTAGAGGAATTTTTCTTCAGTGCAATGAAGTGGGAGGGATGAAGTGAAGCATGAAGGCCAAGGTCAAACCAGCCTTGCTGGAGTAGCCCACATTGGGCTGTTCAAAGGCCTGTGGGTCCTCCCCAAATTCTCTCCCTCCTGTTAGAACTTATTCACATAGAAGAGAAAACAAGGCTATCTAGAATCCAAAAGAACAGGGTGGTTGAGATGGTATCCCACACCTATGTCTCAAGAGACTAAAATAAAGGTAACTCTACCGAAGTGGATTGAGGTGTGGCTTCCAGGTTAGAGACAATGCATGTTGCAGATTAATTTTCATGAGAACTGACTTACAGTATTGAGCCGGCATTTATTCCTTTCTTCTTCTTTAATCTTTTCATGGTCTCTTTTTCTCAGTTGGCCCAACCTAAATCTCCAGGGGGCATGACAGAGGGGCAAAATATTAATAACAACGAAAAGAGGCCAAAGTGAAAGTAAGGCACACAACAAACACTTCCACCTCCCATTCATATTCTTCTCAAGTTTTTTTTATATTATTATAAGAGTCCTACAGGTGTAAAGAGACAAAGGAGTATAAAATGAAAAGTAAAATTCTTCTCCCATCTACTCCGTACCTAATGCAAGTTCAAGGGGGAAACTCTCTAGTCTTGATGTTTCCTTCCATGGGGAAATATGGAAGGAAGTTCCTGGCCTCTCTCTGCTCCACGATGGAATTCACTAAAAAAAAAAAAAAAGGCTTAATCTGAGTGGTAAATTTGAGGGGAAAAAAGCCTTGCATGCCTGGCTCAGATTCTTTCTTCGTTTTACCTGTGAGCTGGAGCGCTCAGTGGGAAGGTGTCTGCGGCTTTCCCAGGTACAGACTTTTCCGAAAACGTGGAAAAGGCTGCCCTGGTCCAGCACTTTTATAGCTGCATGGATAATGTTTTTCTTCCTGAAGTGCATTAGACATGCCTTTTAGCTCTCACAGTAAATCATGTACTCCAACTTAGTCTTTACTAATGATAAACACTTGAATCTTCCATCTACCTTACTTTTTGCCTTATTCCTTAATTTGTTCAGAAACTGAATGTGGAAGAGGAGCTCCATTGATCGGTTTCCTTCAGAGACTGCAATACCACCTATTTATGACTGTTTGGTTCAAAACAGTGTACTTAATAATTCTATTTCTTGATGTGTCAGCTTTTGGAGTACGTATTGATTTTAATTTATAAATAATGAGGGATCTAGCTCACCGAGTAGGTACCTCATCGAGAAATTGTTGGCACTTTTTACTTTTAGCTCTACTACTGGTAATCTTTGTAACTTTAAAAAACTGTGCCTTATATTTCTTAATCCATCCGCTTTGGACAGTTTTCTCCACTCTCCCGTTTATACACTGAGGAATTAGTTCTCCATATTTTGCTCCAACTCTCCTCCTCTGCCACCCTCCAGCTTATCAGCTCCACCTTTAAGTTTTACACTATTAAGGTTTATAATATTTTAATTTTATATATGCTTACATATATGTGCATTCATGTAATTATTAGAATTAAATGTCCTAAACTTTGTCCAAAGGCTGAATTATGAAAACTGAAAAACAATTATTAACATTTATACAATAGGATGATTCAGGAAATGCATTTCTTAGCAGAACAAATGGTATGATTGGACCCCATAGAGTGAAACATAATCCTAGGTCAATATACCTGTGCTGTTTCAACCAACTTTTTCCAAAGTCAAGATCAAATGGATATTCTCTTCTTATATCCCATCAACTGCTCAATGTCTTACCTGATTTTTTTGTTTGCCTCATGTTTAGACAATACAGAATATTGGTTTCCCCATTGCATTAGTCTATTCAGGCTGCCATGATGAAATACCACAGACTAGGTAGCTTAAACAACAGAATTTTCCAACAGTTCTGGAGGCTAGAAGTCCAAGACCAAGGTGCCAACAGGGTCTATTTCTGGTGAGGCCTCTCTTCCTGACTTGCAGAAAGCTACCTTCTCACTGTGTCCTCACACGGACCTTCCTTCATATGTGCATGGAAAGAGAAAGATCTCTGGTGTCTGTTCCTCTTCTTATGAGGGCACTAGCCCTAATGGATTAGGACCCCACCCTTATGAACTCATTTAACCTTAATTACCTCACCAAAGGCCCCATCTCTAAATGCAGTCCCATTGGGGTTAGGACTTCAACATATAAATTGGGGAGGAGGTAGACACAGTTCAGTCCATAACACCCATGTTTGTCCAAAATCTACAAATGTAATAAATACTAGAATAGGTATTCCCCTATGTCCATATATAGAGAAAAGTATTTATGTACCAAGAATCTGGAAACTAAACAGAGGATGCCCTAAAACTAAACCATGGACTTATCTCTTCTGTGAAATATGCATAAGGTTTTATAATTCCCAGGCCAAATATCTTGTCCTCATATTAGAGACAAACCAGATTCTTGTCTGAGACCTAGAGTTCCCCACTGGATGATCTAGGGTCAGCTAATTGTTCCTAAAGGCACTGAGGACTACACTGTGAGTCCTGTCTTAGTCTGTTTCTGAGTCTAAATACCTTAGATGGGGTAATTTATAAACAACAGATATTTATTTCTCACAGTTTTGGAGAATAAAGTCTAAGATAGAGTTACCAACAGATTCAGAATCTGGTGAAGGCCCCGTCTCTCCTTCCAAGATGGTGCCTTTTTGCTGCATCCTGGGGAGGGGATGAACACTGTGTCCTCACATGGGAAGGAACAGAAGGGCAACAGAAGTAAGGAACAGACCCAAGCTGGTTCCCTCCAGCCTTTTACAAGTCACTAGTCCATTCATGACATGGAGCCCTCGTGACTTCATCACTTCCCAAAGGGCTCGCCTTTTAATACCACCACAGTGAGACTAAGTTTCAACATGAATTTTGAAGGGAACACATTCTAACCACAGCAGCCCCTAACCTCCTCTCTCCATCACTCCCACATCCTAGTTCAGTTCAGTGATGGACACTGTCACCTACATCTAGAAATGAAGACATGATGACCCGGCCGAACACTTTCTTCATAAAACCATAGAGTGAAGGGCATCTGAGAGTTTCTCATTTTATAGTTGAGGAAGCAAAAACCTAGCAAAATTTGATGATGTTTTATACCCACATTACAGAAGGTTCAGTTACATTAGAGCCCAGGATTTATGGTATTTTGTTTGCTCTGCCGTCCTGTTCATGAAACCATGATGCCTTTCAATTCCCGTCAATGAGTAGAGGAGCTCTGGGATTCAGGGAAGCTGCCTGATTGTTACGGATACATAGCCATTCACCCCAGTAGGAACTGTAAATTGTGTCTAAAGTTTGGAATTACTAATTACTGTCAAGAGCTGAGTTGGAAAGAGCTGAGCAGACAGGTGTTAATATGGTCGATTAAGACAACAAGCCAAACTGAAAGTAACAATGATGCCTTTATCCCTCACTGCAATTGTGTAAGCAAGAGGCCAAACGAGAAAAAGCATCAGCAAAAGCATCAGTGCCCTCGTGAGCTGCATTTCCCCACAGAACAACGCCAGGCAAGGGGCACAGGTGTCATTGCAGATTGGGGGATTGTCTCACTGCCTGGGGGTAGGATTGGGGAGGGTCAGGGACAAGGAGTGGAAAAGTACTGAACACTAAGTCAGTGGGGGAAAGCGCCTTGATAAGGAGACCTCTGGAAGGAGGCATTTGGACTAGGAATGCAGATATGTGTAGGAGCGTGGCCACCTGGAAGTCACTGGCCCCTTGACTGTGGCTCCTCCAGATCATGCACCAAGTGCACTGCAGGGAGGGCAGCTTCCCCCACGAGGACTGCCAGATAAAGCCTTTGCAATTGCCTGTGCTCAGGCCTGAAAGACCACACGTAGCATTCTGGCCTGGAGCCAGACACCTCAATTACATGTGGTATGGCACCTTTTCACATCCCCAGACGTGTTTACAAATAGTCTGTAACTCCTTTGACATGACTTTTGTTTGATGTATATTTTAATTATCATGGCTAACTAGAGTTGGAATGAAGCTAATTGTCACCAAATTTTCTCCAGGATAAAGACACTGTAGGGGTGGAAAAGTGTGATGCCTTTCCTTACCCATCATAAGGGTCATGGCTGATACTCCTACAGCAAGAGAAAAGCATAACAAATTTATTTCAGAGGTTTACATGATGTGGGATACTTCGGAAATGAAGACCCAAAGATCCAGGGAAAACTGTCTATTTTTATGCTTACGGTCCAGGAAGAATGGACAGCTGTGTAGAAATGTGGTAGAGGAGAAAGGGTAGGATCTAATGGCAATAGACAGAGGAGAGACCCAGCAAGGCCTGTCTGTTTGGATTCTTCTTGACTTCTCTGTGTAGCATTCCATTCCTTCCTCCTGGGTACAGAGCAGGATGCTTCTGGACCTACAGTCAGACAAGGTAGGTCAGGGACTTTCTTTATGGCCAGTTCCTACACAAAAGGGTAGAGGAAGGTTGGAATGATAGTCCTAGGTTTTATGGCTTATTTGGGGGAGAAAAGCTCTAGTTTCTGTGACCCACCTTGCAGAAGAGGAATTCTGGTTTGTATGACTCACCTTGAGGGAGAAAGTGTGGTGGGAGACAGGAGGATGGGAAGGGTCAGAAAGGCCTTGGTTCTGAGGCTGCTCCTGAGGCCTTCCAGTCTCCTTTAGTTCAAAGTACACGGCATGCCAACACACCATACTTTGGGGTATACTAAGATGCTGTAATTAGACATTTTTATGCATTATTACCAGTGCTTTTCTGTGTCCTAATACAGAACTAGACATAGCTGTAAGACCTCACTCAATAAATACATGCTTAGATTTCTTTCTTTGGCTACTGTAAAGATCTGAATATAATTAACAGTCCATTATATTTTCTCTGCTTGCATGATATGGCTTTTAATTTTACCTCCCAATTTTATTATCCCATTCATTGTATATGGTTTTGTTTTTTTTTTTTTTTGAGACAGAGTCTCACTCTCTTGCCTGGGGCGAGTGCCGTGGCGTCAGCCTAGCTCACGGCAACCTCAAACTCCTGGGCTCAAGCAATCCTACTGCCTCAGCCTTCCGAGTAGCTGGGACTACAGGCATGTGCCACCATGCCCGGCTAATTTTTTCTATATATTTTTAGCTATCCAATTAATTTCTTTATATTTTTTGGTAGAGACGGGGTCTCGCTCTTGCTCAGGCTGGTCTCGAACTCCTGAACTCAAACTATCCGCCTGCCTTGGCCTCCCAGAGTGCTAGGATTACAGGTATGAGCCACCACGTCCGGCCTGTATATGGTTTTAATTATAATGTCTTCAAATCTTTCTTGGTAGAAATAAAGAAGATAATTGAGTACAGATATTAAAGTAAATATATGTCAACTGGCATGTAAAAAGTTGTGGCTGCCCCCTAAGGAGGTCTCATCCTAAGCAAAGAGATATACCAAATAGTATACATAAATCCTCCTTTCCTATTCCTGCCTCCAAACACCACCTGCTTCCCTATTCTCAACATACTCCCTAAGCTGGAATAGGAAAATGTGGGAAGGAGGGGGGGAAGAAGTGGAAAAGAGAAGAAATTCGCAGCCCGAACCAAGCCAAACCATGTTTCCATCCATTCATAGGACTTTTAAAAGCTTTCTAAAGCAAATTTAACTCTGCTAATGTGTATTTTTAAAGATTGGATATTGAATGTGGAAGGGAAATTGAACTGCATGCAGTGCAAGATTGAAGTGTGGTGTGAAATTTCAGTAATTGGCGCCCATTAACTGAAAAAATATTTGCTTAGGGTCCCTTTTCAGTATCACCCCTTGGTGAGCCAGCAGAACTGGAACGTGCTGCCCGGGGGTGCTCCATAGCTTGTCATCTACCACATATTCAAACCTGGAACATCTCCAGCTATGTCTTTCTACACCAAACGTATTTACATACCTTTCCCTACTTAAATAAACACCTCATAGAATGGTATAGACATTATATAGGATTAAAGTGGAAATAGACTACAAAAGGGAGGGCAACCATTAAGTGTCATCTTTCTGCTTCTCCCAGCTGTGCCACAGGCTTGAAACACTTTAAATAGGCTTGGGTAGAAAGATATTAAAATTAGTTCTTCATTTTCCCAGGGTTTTTTTTTTTTTTTTTTTTGCTGATTTAAGACAATTTGTAGGCATTATTTAAAAGTAGGCTCTGAGTATTTTTTCCCTTGTATTTTTTTTTTTTGATAATCAATGTTCTCCCCACTACCTTGCTCACTTTTTTCCTTCACATTCTCTTTCCAATTTTTTGATTTTTCTTCTACTTAGCTCAATCTGCTTTTGTATGGAGGCAGCCAACGGGATACAAATTATAAAATACATTTGGCCTGACTTGTTATTTTCTATCTAATGCTTGGACATAGAGAATAAGAATCTGGAAGTATAGGTTTTCCATCTTCTGAACAAAAATAAATTCATGCTGTACTGATTAGCCTAAATTTTTTAAATGAATTCAGTTGTCCTGTGTTACACTTTAATCACAGGTTCTTTGAATAGAGCTAAATCCCAGCTGCTCCAGAGTCTTTTAGGTTGGACATGGACAGTGCCATTGCCTGGATTCTCCTTGCTCTTCTGGTATGGATCAGCAGATCTTCCCACACTCACTCCCAGCTCAACTCTTCTCCATCAGTTTAAGGCAGGAAATAAAGCCTGAATAGGGAAATAAAGAGCAAGGCACCATCTTGGTTGGTAAGCTTTGACTCTTCATCAACCGGAACCACTAATGGCCCCTGGTCTCCTTCTGGCCATTCTTCAGGGCCATCAGGAGTATCGAAACTGCTTCAGCCTCCTTTATTCATGAATAGAAGCAAAATTATGCTAAATGATATTTGAGTGAATTCTCCTTCCCATGTATTTAATTTGCTAAAGAAGACAAAATGTATACATGAAGGAAACATATTGCATCGTTTACAACTATATTGCTTAATATTTTGGAATATTTATAATGTATGAGGATTAACTGTAGGGTTATCCTTTTCAAAGGAAATGTACCAAACTTAGTCATAAGTGATGAGTCAGTCTCATCCCAGAAATCACAAAGAGGTGCTGTATGAGCAAAGGTAATGAGGACTTCTTCACGGAAATATGCCAAAAATAATATATAGAATAAGAAACCACTCTAGGCTATTTTATGTCTAAATATAAACAATAAGAACAACATTATAAACTGTAGACAAGAAGGAACTTGAATGAGAGTGCTAGTAAATGTCATCCATCACAGTAAAACAACAACTTGCCAAGGCTTGGGAACGAACTGACTAACTGCTACTGTTACTGATCAAGAGGAAGGAGCTGGGATTTTCACACAGGAAAAATTTTACTCATCTGTGACATCAGGCAGCAAGGAAGACAGAGAGTTATATTAAACATCCCAGAAAGATGAATTCTACAGACAGGGCCTTGGACTCATGTTTCTTCCTGATAAGGAGAATCAGTTTTCCATTTGGATCTGTAATCAGGACATTTATTTTCCCACTAAGAATAATTGCCTTAGTAATAGTGGAGCACGAAACACAAAGGAACAAAAGAAACAGCTTCCAGTCTCAGGTTTCATGATCAAATCAAAGCAGGGAGACAAACAGGGCAGAGATTTTTGCATGTTTTGTCAACTGACAGGTCCTGAGTGCTTATAATGTTGCCTGAATGTAGTAGATGATCAATAAATATTTACTGGATGAATGATTACATGCATGAATGACTAGGCAATGATTCAACATTATTCACACTGAGAGAAGAACTATTTCTTTGTACCTGTAAGTATCAAACATTTTACAAAATGTTTTGGAAATGTAGTAGCCTCCTTTCTTTGCTATTCAGCTACCAAATATTAAATCAAAAATGTATTTAAAGCAAGGACATAAGCACAGTTCACGTTTTTAAAAAAATTTAACAAATAAGTATTGTGGACCCACTATGTGCAGACCACTGTAACATATAAGAGTTATGTGCTCTGATATGAAAAGCAACTCAGAAGTATGAGACAAACAGGACTGAAACACACAAAAGAGGATGAGCAGAGTTTGGATGCCACAAAGAAAAAAGAAATGACCCTTGTTTTAGCCATCTGTGTCTTGATGAATAGTAACTAAAAGCTCATATCAAAAATCTACCCCTCAGCCCTTAATATTTTTTCTACTTGGTTATATAGGTTGTGTTAGTCAGGGTTTGGTCAAAAAAACACAAACCACTCAAGGTATTTCAAGAAGGAAGGAATTTAATACAGAGAATTAAAGCCCTTACACAAGCCCACTGTATGGACTAGGAAAATAAAAATTAGGGAAGCACTCATAGCTTTCAAGAAATCAGAAAGCTCAAAGATCAGAAGAAACCTCTGCTAATGATCTCAACTTCCTGAAGCACCAAGGTGGATGATTTCCAGAAGGATACCTAAAATCTCTGGCAAAACCTCATGTCTGCACTTTGCCAAAGTTTATATGCTTGCCCACAGCTGCTGAGTCAATGACGGCTTCTCCTCTTTTGCCTTCTGCTCTATTCTAAATCTGAACTAGTGCCCCCCAGTCATGGAACCTGAATTAGAAACCTGGTGAAAAAGCAGTTTGGAAGCTGTAGTTTCCAGGCTTCCAGACCCTGCAATCTGGGGAGAAAATATTAATAGATGGGAATAGGACTGTTGCTAAGATCCCAACAGACTTCTGGCACAAAGATTTAAATTAAGTCTATAGTGAAATGTAAATGGTTTTCATCATCATATGGACTCAGTCATTCTCTTTTTGTAGTTTTGTTGTTGTCTTCCTAAAACTCTCATGTTCAAGAATATCTCTAGTATCATAACAGAAAGATATATACAAACTGGGTAGACCCTACTGACTAATATTTTCATGCTCCAGAATGGGCAAAACCTAGTAAGCAGTTTGCCTGTGAACTTCTTAGAGAATGATGTTTTAATAAAGCTTTAGTTCCACTAAGGTGTTTTGCTTAATGTTCTGGGAGGGCATGACAACGTAGGGAGGAAAAAGGATATTCTCAGGGAAGGTTTTGCAGAGTAGAGTTGAAAATTTAGTAGGTCTTCCGAACAAATAAGACAGCAGTGGGAAATTAAGACAATGGAAAGAGCATGTGATAAGCCTCCACTAGAATTTAACAGAATGGGGAAAATGTATTTCTGGACAACTTTACATGTGTTCTTGTATCTGCTTAAGAGACCTTCATTACAAACCCTCTTTTTGGTGAGTGCTATCTGTTGTCTACTGGGTGGCATACTCTAGAAGTAGGGCTAAAGAGAAAACAGAGAGTAAGATAACATATTGTAGTCATATTCCTCTTATTTAAAACAACACAAAACAAAGAAATAGTTTCCATCAGCCCTCCCAACTTGAGGCTCCCAATTGAGGGAGTGTAAAGAAAAAGTAAGTACAAACTGCCTCACCTCCCCTCAGGCTCGGGCCACTCCCTTACCCTGGGTTCATCTTTCCAGGAGGGGGCTCCCATGGCCACCCAGGCTGTGAGCAATATTCCACTCTGGAGGGAATGCTTTTGGGAACAGGATCATGGCCGCATATGTGGAGAGAAGCACCCTGCCCTCCTTCTTCTGACTGTTTTCCTTGGGTTAGGAAGTGCTGCAAATCAAGAACAAGTATCAGGTTCTTATTTTGATCTCTAAACTAAGAAAAATACTCTTTTATCTTTTTCTCTCCAGTCCTTAGAGAGTTTTTCCGCTGCAAATGCAATGGAAGTTCAGGCTCCAAAAAGCCACCTAGGAAGATGACCCATGGCTGGCCCAAGAATCCATGGCCCCTTCTCTCCAGCAGAAGAGAGCTTAGCCAAAAGCAACATGGCAGAGGTTGTACAGAGAGAGAAGTGAAGGGGTGGGAAAGGACATGAAGATTTTTAAGTTGCTTCTTCTTCACTAAGTTCCCTTTCTCAAGGTAAATGAAGACAACAAAAACACATTGAGAATGAGGCAGAGTACTGGGATCCTTATGTTAAGGCAAGGATGTTCGAGGTGGAGGAGAGAGAACTTTAATCTTTTTCAAGCAAACCTAAAATCTCTAATATGAGGAAGATTTGGAGTTGCATACACTTTCAAATACATTCAGCATATGGAAAAGACTGAAAACAAGTTGATTACATTACTCTTTTCAGTGTGTTCATTTTCCCAGCCAGAAGGGTGGTATGCTTCAATTTACACTTTTTTCCATGATAAATATAGAATGTAATTAAGGAAATATCATTACTGGACTAATCTTCCCCTTATATTAATCCTCTATAATAATGAATAATTGGTCCTAGGGAAAAGGGGATTAAAATTAAAAGACTAAACCTACAGGTTGAGCAAACATAACCATAGTTATGTGACTGCAGGAATACCTTTCCATGAAGCTAATAAATGAATATGTGTTACAGATACTTCTTTTTTGTCAGGTCAGTTCATCACACAATAGTTTTAACTAAAAGTCTATCATGCTGTGTGACTAAATATATTAGTACAAACCCAATTACCCCCAAATTGGAAAAAAATGTATGAGTACTAAAACTATTGAGTTATTTTGAGTAAGAATTAGACTCAAAATGATAAATGTAAATAAGAAGTATTGTTTCTATATCTCTTTAACTGACAGGTACTCTCTGCCATCACATTTACTATCCTAGAAGTCTACATGAAATTATAAAGCATAACATCCAAATTGGAAAAGAGAAAGTCAAACTATTCCTATTTCCTGATGACATAATCTTATATCTGGAAAACCCTAAAGACTCCTCCAGAAGACTCCTGGAATTGATAAATAAATTTAGTAAAGTCTCAGGCTGCAAAATTAATGTACATAAATCAGTAGCATTTCTATACACTAACAGAAGCTCCCTTGACAATCAAATCAAGAACTTAATACTATTTACAATAGCTGCAAAAAAAATAAGATACCTAGGAATATACTTAACCAAGGAGATGAAAGATCTCTACAAGGAGAACTAGAAAATACTGATGAAAGAAATCATTAATGGCACAAACAAATGGGAAAACATCCCATGCTCATGGTTTGCAAGATTCAATATTGTTAAAATGTCCATTCTTCCCAAAGTGATATACAGACTCAGTGCAATTCTCATCAAAATACCAACATCATTTTTCATAGAATTAGAAAAAACAATGCTAAATTTCACATAAAATCAAAAAAAGCCCAAATAGCCAAAACATTCCTAAGCACAAAAGACAAATCCTGGAGGCATCACATTATCAGATTTCAAATTATAGTACAAGGCTACGATAATTAAAACAGGATGGTACTGATATAAAAATATGCACATAGATCAATGGAACAGAATAGAGAATGCAGAAATAAAACCATACACCTACAACCAACTGATTTTCGACAAAGTAGACAAAAACATACACTGGGGAAAGAACACTGTTCTGTAAATGGTGCTGGGAAAATTGTATAGCCACATGCAGAAAAATGAAACTGGATCTCTGTCTCTCATCATACACGAAAATTAACTCAAGATGGATTAAAGACTTAAATGTAAGACCCAACAGCATAAAAATTCTAGAAAAAACATATGAAAAACTCTTCCAAACATTGGCCTAGGCAAAGAATTTATGACTAAGATCCCAAAAGCAAATACAATAAAAACAAAAATAAATAAATGGGACATCGTTAAGCTGAAAAGTTTCCTCACAGCAAAAGAAAAAACCAACACAGTAAACAGACAACCTACAGAATGGGAGAAAATATCTGCAAACTATACATCCAACAAAGAACTAATATCCAGAATCTATAAGGAATTCAAATAAATCAGAAAAATATAACAACCTCATTAAAAAGTGGGCAGAAGACATGAACAGGCATTTTTCAAAAGAAGATGTACAAATGGCCAAAAAAAAAATAGAAAAAATACTGAACATCACTAATCATCAGGGAAATGTAAATTAAAACCACAATGAGATATCAACTTACCCCTCTCAGAATGGCCATTATTAAAAAGTCAAAAAACAATATATGTTGGCATGGATGCAGTGAAAAGGGAACGCTTAGGCACTGCTTGTGAGAATGTAAATTTGTACAACTTCTATGGAAAACAATAGGAGATTCCTGAAAGAACTAAAGGCAGACCTACCATTCGATCCAGCAATGCCACTACCGGCTATCTACCCAAAGGAAAAGAAGTCATTATATCAAAAAGACACATGTACTCTCATATGTTTAGCAAGGCACAATTTACAATTACAAAGATATGGAATCAATCTAAGAGCCCAGCAACTGATGAGTGGATAAAGAAACACACACACACACACACACACACACACACACACACCATGAAGTAATGATATATACCTACTCAACCATTAGAAAGAATGAAATTATGTCTTTCACAGCCATTTGGATGGAACTGGAAACCATTATCCTAAGTGAAGTAAGCGTAATATTAGCCTTTTATCACAGTAATAAATATAACTATTTGAGTGACAAGTACACTAAAAGCCTTCACCACTATGCAATTCATCCATGTATTAAAAAACATTTGTGCCCCTTAAGTCTATTGACATTAAAAAAAAAACAAAAACAAAAAGAAATTATGAAGCCTAAAAAAATGGTAAAGACTAGTAAAAATTCCAGCAGATATATTTTGGAGACCTGATATTTTTAAATCTCCTCTCTGAAATAAATCTCTCTATGTGACCACTTTCAGAATGCTCTAACTAGAGAATTTCAAAACAGCTGGATTTTCCTGAGAATTACCCAAGACAATGTTATGTAAGGGTCTCCAATAAAGCCTTTTCTGATATACCAGAAGCATTTCTGAACTATTGAATCATTACCATCAAAACATTCAGAGAAATAAGTTTTTCTTCTGCAGTCCCCTATTCCTTCCATTTTTTGATGATAATTTCAAGATTCTTTCCAGCTTTGATTTTCTACATAATGTTTTCCAACAGGGGATCTGTTGAAATTTTATGGAGGATGTTTCTTCATTGTTCAGGATAGTGTCCAACAGTGTACAAATTTAGCAGTGCTGGCCCTTGCTCACTAAATTGAGTAACAGCTCCCAAATGCCTACAGGGGAGAGGTATTCACGCAGTTGAGAACCACTATACCTCAAATGCATGTTTCCATATGGAAAACTGCAGTCTCCTACAACCCCAAAAGGCAATTTACACTTCTTGTGGCTGGGACACTAGATTTCTTACTCATGATGCAGATTTTTTTCCAAGGATGTGTTCATCCCTATTCAAGGCAGGGTTCCTTCTGAACCTGGGTCCATTCTTACCATTAAACCTGACCACTGCTATTTAGTGTTTTCTTTTTTTTTTAATTGTATACATTTAAAGTATATAACTATTTAGTGTTTTTATCAAATATGGGGTTTTTGTTTGTTTCCGCTTTTTTGGTTTTTTGTTTTCTGGGGTTTTTTGGGGGGAGGCTGGTTAGGATACAAACAACATAAAAGTAGAATTCAATGTGTTTGTTTCACCTACAAGTTCACTCCCAGGTTGTCTCAGCCCACCCCTGCCCGTATTCTAGCACTTCTTCATCTGAAAGTACAAATGAAAGTATTTTCCAGACATTTCTATTGTACCAATTAAATTCTCTTCGAGAAAAGAACTATTAATTCTAGTGGGAGAAACTAATTTTATTCATTCAGATTTTTTCCTGGCAATATATGTGGTGTGTCCATCCATTGGATCAACTTCAGAAGGCCTAGAATAGGACTTCTTAGGCTCAGGAATCTTTCCAAGAAGACAAGATAAATAGCTACCCAGTAGACAACATGGAGAAATTATGGATTAGGAAGAATGTGGGCCACCCTAATGCCACTTAGACCACATCTCATCAATCCTGCTAAGGCCTTGTTCAGCTATGTTTTGAACATTGTGTCCCTTGTGATGATGGCCCTGTCAGTTTTCAGCTATTACCACTCAAGAATTTTCCATCACTCAGATTATTCAACATAAGAACATAAAATAAACAAAGTCTTATTTCCACATGATATTTGGAGAGAGAAAGATTTTTCTTTCTCTGCACAGGTTATGACCTTGGCACAACACAGTGCTTGGTATGAGCAACAAAACACAGTAGAATCACATTGCAAAAAAATGAAAACGGTCACCCTCATTTCCACTTAGATCCCAAAACTACTTTTTATTTTTTCCTATACCTTCCAAATCTTATCTAAATTTCAATCATAATTTACATATCATTATGTATTATGCTTTTAAAAAATTTTCTATATTCTAACCTTGCTTACATAATTATTACATTTAATGGTTGTATTATAGTTCCTTTTGTTGATATGCTGCAAGTTACTGTCATTCTCTTATTTTTTAATATTTACATTTTTCTCTCTCAATTTTTTTTCTATTAGAGATAGAAACATCTGTCCTACATCTGTCAAAATATTTCCTTAGGAAAAATTCTCTGGAGTAGTATTACTTGGTCAAAGGACATGAATGTCTTTGTAGTTTTTACTAAATGTTATCTTATCCCTTTAAAAAGGGGATATACCAATTTGAAATGCTCCTTGTTACATATTTGTATTCAAGTTTACCCTCACTTCAGGTAATATAAAATGTTAACTCTGAATTGCATTTCTTTGGTTACTGGCAAGAGCACCTTCCTTTCATTAAGCTATGCTCTAATTCTCTCATCTCTCTTTTGCATTTCTTTTGCAAAGCTGACAGTGTAACAGCAGTTCATGACTTATTGTTGCCTTTGTTTAGTGTTAAGTCAAATTGAAGAGGAGAATATTCAAGTAAGACAAAGTATCACTTACGCTTTGTATTTGGATAAATATTTGCTTGACTTCCTCCTGTGTCATAAAGAAAAAAATCTCAAATATTTTATGAAAAGCCTATATAATAAGTTAACATGGTCAGTCACGGTGGCTCACACCTGTAGTCCTAGCACTTTGGGAGGCCGAGGTGGGAAGGTCACTTGAGGTCAGGAGTGTGAGACCAGCCTGAGCAAGAAAGAGACTCCACCTCTACCAAAAGTAGAAAAATTAGCCTGGTGTGGTCATGCGCACCTGTAGTCCCAGCTACTCGGGAGGCTGAGGAAGGAGGATTACTTGAGCCCAGGGGGTTGAGATTGCTGTGAGCTTGATGCTGCTGAACTCTACTGGGGGTGATGGAGCAAGACTCCATCTCAAAAAATAATAATAACAATAAGAAGAAGTAGTAGTAGTTAATGTTCCTTTGGCTACACAAAGTAGAAATTTACTCTAGTCACCCAAAGAGGAAAAAGAATTTTGTAGAGAATATATTAGTGAATCTAAAAGAATATAAGGAAAAAGATCTGGATCATATGGTCTATCATTTAGGATACGTTTTACTGCCAATAATAAAAAATCTGACTAATAGTGGCTTTAGAAATAGAGATTTAATTATCTGGAAAAATAACATTCCAGGTATTCGAAGGCTGGTTCTGCCACTGAGCAATGTCATGAAGGAGCCAGACTCTTTCCATCCTTTCCTTTAACCAGCCTCAGGGTGTCAGTCATTCTTGTGGTTGGTGGCCTCATGGCCACAACATGGCTGCCTTAACACCAGGCTCCCTATTCAAAGGTAGGAAACAAGGGGGAGGAGTGGTAGGGAGGGCAGAGAGAAATTTCTCATTACTTTTTTCTCTTTTTTTTTTTCAAGGAGTAGTAAGTATTTCCTAGAAGACCCTCAGCAGACTTCCTATCATGTCTCTTTAGATAGAACTGAGGCCAGGTGTGGTGGTACATGCTCATAATCTCAACTACTGGGGAGGCTGAGGCAGGAGGATCACTTGAGCCCAAGAGTTGGAGGCCGCAATGAGCTATGATTGTGCCACAGCCCTCCAGCCTGGGTAACAGAGTCTCACTCTTAAAAAAAATGTAAATATTAAACAAAAGAACTAGGTTTCTGATAATCATTAGATAGTTTATGATTATCATTAGGTAAAACTGGGTTTTGGCTTTATGACTATCCCTAGACTAGAAGTTGGGCCCATTTTTCATGAGATCAAGAAATCTTCAGCTGATACCAGATGGAAAGTGTGGTGTTTGACAGCGAATAAGAATGGAAGCTATGCCTCTTATTAGGCAGCCATAGAGTATGCCACAAATGGAACCAGGGACTTTGTGGACCTTCCTTTCTTGTACTAATGGGTTTTCAGGAGCAACAGACTCAGATCTCTTTTTTCTTAGGTCAAAATTACGAATGTCTAAGAGAAGAGTCTTATTGGATCTGCATGGCGTATCAGGGAGAATCACAAAGTAGAGGCATGGCTTGCGGTGCCTCCTCTGGTGACCCATGTGTGGGAAATGAGACAGCATCAGTCCTCCAAACACAGGAATTATCTTGAGCCATAGAAAAAACACAACAGACATCCCTTACATTTAAGTTAAGTGAAATACCATCAGAAGATATTTATTGGCTTCTTAACTTGTGTAAAGAATTGTACCAAATCCCGTGGAGAGATAATCTGTAAGCTTCAGTCCTTGCCCCTAAAGAGACTACAATCTGTTTGAGAAAATACCTGATGTAGTAACACCACAAAGCGTAGATGAGAGCTTGAGAGCTAATCGTAAGGTACAGACAATAAATGCCTCAACCCTAACAAGCTTCGTTCAAGATAAGGGGACATAAACTCTTTCAGGTGCAGGGAAGGCCTGACAATGTTTAATCCATTCAACAAGACCTTGAATAATCAGCTGTGCCACAACTTTTTCTTAGTCACCCCACATCCCGGTCATAGCCACTGCTGAGGTGGGCCATTTTGGTGGTGTGGGCCAACTATATGGGCTTAGAGGTTGCTTAAAAATTCTTCTTCCCTCAGGCAACCTTCCTCTTCCCAGCCTTCTCTTGCCTTTTTCAGGACATTCATTTGAACTCCTTGACCCCCACCCCATGCCCTCATTTTCAGAGTGGTTAATGAAAAATTTGACTATTATTAGGAGCAAAGGTTTTCAAACCTCTTTTATGGCCACAAAACAAGCACATGATATAGGATACAGTTAATAATTTGCTACTCATCTGCTGGGTGATAAACAAGTTACTTTCTGTACTGAATAAATTATTTAAGGAAGAATAATATGATTAGTCTCTTTCCCTCTTTTTCAACCAGGTTTCTAAGGAAGATTAGTGAGATCGTCCCTCAGAAACTTGGTAGTGGAGCTGGAGCCCATTCTTCGAAGTGAAATACAACAAGAATGGAAAAACAAGCACCACGTGTACTCACCATCAAATTGGTACTAACTGATCAACACTTAGGTTCACACATGGAAGTAATATTCATCGGGTGCCAGGAAGGTGGGAGGGGGCTGGAGGTGGTGGGTAAACTCACAGCTAATGGGTGCGGAGCGCACTGTCTGGGGAATGAACATACTTGTAGCTCTGGCTTGGACCATGCAAAGGCAATATATGTAACCAAAATGTTTGTACACCCATAATGTTTTGAAATTAAAAAAAAATAGAAAGAAAAATACCTTGGTAGCATTTTGCAAAATATTTTATAAAAATGTGCAATCCTGTTGCAAAAATTGATTTGTTACATATTCTCCCTTCTCGAGAGAGTTAATAGCTCTTCAGTCAGAAAATCCAATCACCAAGGCCTACATAATTTCCCTTGGTCATTGGAGAATTCAAAAACACTAGAAATCTAATTTTTTAAAAAAACGTTCACATCCTTAAATGAATTACCGTCAGCAGTACTAAGATCTAATTGGAAATGCTGCTACCATCTGAGATTTCTTATGAGCCAAAAACAAATTGCTTAAACCAAAACAAAGAGACTTCCAAAAGCCCTGGAATAGTATTTGGGCTGAAAATTTGATTAATATTTTTCTTTCCAACATAAGCACCCAGATTGGAATCCATGATTATCACACAGAGGTTATTGTTTTAAAATCATAAAATGATATTTGGGACTTTCCACAGGAAGCAGACCCTTACTATTAATAATAGGAAGA